>WOXC01010631.1:0-248914 GCA_011680675.1 Gymnobelideus leadbeateri
CTATGGAAATATACACAAGAGCAAAACAAAACCAGAAGGTAAGGCTACATGAATCAATTCATTTAAAATGGTGTTCTCAGCTATGAGCCCTGGGAGGTCAATGAATTAATAGCAGCATTTGAATGCTTAAAGTCACCTGCAGAGCTTAAAAAAAATAAGAACAAAGAATGTCAGAGGAGATTATTAAAGATCATTAATTCCATTTTTTGGATGAGATAATTAGATTCACTTTGGAATTTTAATGAACAGGAAAGGTTTAGGTTATGAAGGAACTTCAACAGTTATGACAAAACTCTTACCCAAAATATACCAAAGATTAATAGCAAGTTTATGACAATAAATGGTTCCTAAATTCGGAATATTTTGAAGATAATTAGTGAATATTTTTTTTTTTTGCTTTTCTTCCTAGTTAGAACCCCAGGAATATTTTATGGCTTTAGGTTAAGAATAATTTCTCAATTTCATTCAAAATTTTTTTTTAAAGCAATTGGGGTTAAGTAACTTACTCAAGGTTACATGGCCAGTTATTATTTATGTGTGGGTGCTCATTTTCTGAGGCCCAATCAGATCCCGGGTTGTCTCAACTCCGGGCCGGCACTCTTACTCACTGTGCCATCTAGCTGCCCCCATTCAAAAATTTTTATAGCATGAAACAACTTAGCTTATCTTTTCATATTCTTATTCTTGTATTGATATATATTTTCTGCCCTTAATAGAATGTAAGTTGCAGGAGGGCTGAATTCCCCAGAAGTTACTATGGTATCTTGTTCCAATACAGCATTTAGTAAATGCTTACAGAAGGAATGAATTCTGACTTATAAAAGGAAGTGTTTTACTCTTTGTGACCTATGTGTTATTTCTCTCCTCCTTTGTCTTACCTACTTCATATATAAAATAACGGGCTTGGACTAAACAAACTCTCAGCTACCTCCAGCTAAAAATCTATGATCTAAATTGGAAATAACTTACATTAGGTTTATTCGAACTTTCAGCTTCATATAAAAATTTAGTTACAAATACAGTCTTCTACCTAGTATTTTTGTTACTATACTCTTACTTATTATTAACTTTTTATTTTATTATTATTATTATTATTTCATTTATTGTATATACATATAAAATAAAAATGATTTATTATTATTATGTTTATCAACTCCCATTTTAGTAAGGTCATAGGTGCAAGAAATATATAAGATAATGTTTGACTGGATTAAATTTACTCTATTAGTAATAATTTTTTCAACCAATGTAAGGCTAAAATAACAAACCAGCTCTTAAATAAGACATTTTGATGTAGGAAAAAAATATCAGTAAAGTTAGCCGTCTAACTGAATTGGCTACCGTAAAATTCACCACTTGGCCAAATTAGGCAAGCCTGAAGCTCAGTATAGCCATTTGGATTACCAATTGACCAACTTGAATAACCTTTCAACTAAATTCATGACCTCGTTCAAAAATTGTTCAGATACCGTCCAAGAATGATGGTCTGCACTGATTTTTCTGCTTCTGTTAACATCAGCTTTCCAAAACTGCCAGGACTATTAGAACTATAAGACTTTCTCAAACAATGGATCAGCATGCTAGTTGGTTAACAATTTAAACTTTAAAAGGTCCTATCTGGTATTTTATATTGCTTTCTGAATTAACCAAACCAATAAATCATTTAGTGATCTATTTCACTTAAAATTAACCATTTCAATAGTATTCTATTAGCTGGCTCCATATGGACACAACCTGGAATCCCTCAGTGAATTGCATGTCCTTGGCATCAAATGTAACCATACTCTATAGTCTCAGCCTCATTTCTGTTCAAATACTTTTTCAGTCTAGCATGCTTTAGAAAATAAGAAAGCAGGGGGCGGCTAGGTGGCGCAGTGAGTAGAGTGTTGGCCCTGGAGTCAGAAGGACCTGAGTTCAGATCCGGCCTCAGACACTTAATGCACACACAAACAAAAACCTAGCCATGTGACCTTGGGCAAGTTACTTACCCACAATTGCCCTCCAAAAAGCAAAAAAAGAAAAAGAAAATAAGAAAGCATCAGTATGACTGGGTCTAATATTTCTTATGGCAGCCTACCTTTATCCTAGTCATGCCCTCCTTGCTCCTCTTCCTCTTCTGGAATCTACTGAAAACCTTCTACTCCAGAAGCGTCCATCTTGCATGCTACCACATGTACTGGCAATATTCTCTTCACCACTTACTCAGAGCTGGGAAAATCAATCAGATGCACCTGATTGAGACCCTGCTTCTCCATAAGACACCTGCCCATTTTAGCAATCTTGATTTGCCTCCATACATGGAACAATGATAGATTAAAGGATCTCAATCACTAAACTGACTAAAGTTTGATGCATCAAATTACCAAGAGCAGTCTTTCGAAGGACCATGGTGGACTACTAGCATTTGCTTTCAGTTTGTGTAAAAATCTCTCTGGCATATCTCCGATTGTATCTCTTACCTGCTCTTTCCTATTCCACTTTGCCACTGTTAGCTTTGCCCTTTTTTTGGTGTCCTTGGTAGGCTCTACCTCAGTATTTTTTCCTTATTGTTTTTGCTTCTCTCTCTTCCCTCTCAACCCCACCTTTCATTCCCTTGTACTCCACAAGTTAATTACATTAAATTTGGCAAATAAATTGGCTTATTACTTCCAGCGATGATTGGACTGCTTAATTCTTCTGAACTTGCCCAGCACCAGAACCAAGTAGCATGTTAGAGGAAGTATCTTAGAGATTATCCAGGACTCACTTTACAACTGAGCAAAACAATATCAAGAAAAGTCACCTTTCTATAATGTCAAGTTAGTGGCAAAGCCAGGACAAGGAGCCAAATCTTTTCAAATTGTTGGTGTCTGATAAGGTTCTGTCCTGGACCCTTTTCCATTCTTTCTCTAAACTACTTCACTGGGTGGTTTCATCAGCTCTTATTGATTCAATTATCATCTCTCTGGAGATGATATAAAGATAATACAGCCCTAATCTCTCTCCTACCTCTGGTTTCACATCTCTAATTGTCTTAGACAGCTTGAACTAGGTATAGTATAGACATCCTAAATGAAACATATTCAAAATTGAACCCATTTATTTTCCTCTAAACCTTCTCTTCTTCCTAACTTCCCTATTACTGTTGACAGCACCACCTTCATACCAGTCAACCAGGTAGCAAACAAGGTGGTACCCTCAGCTCCTCACTCTCATACCTCCTATCTAATTGGTTTGCAAGTCTTTGATTCTACCCTCAGAATATCTTTCTTATTCCCCCTCCTTCATTTTCTCCTCTGACATAGCCACAACACTAGGCCAGGCCCTTATCACCTCAGTCCTAGATTATTGTAATAGCCTACTACTTGGTCTCCCTGCCTCAAGTTTCATCCCACTCCAAACCATCCTCCATTCAGCTGACAAATTGATGTTCCTAAAGTACAACTTAGACCATGCCATCCCAGTAAAATTCTAGTAACTCCCTCTTACCTCTATGATAAAATATAAAATTGTCTACCTGGCTTTTAAAGTCATTTATAAGCAGACACCTTCCTACCTTTTAAGTCTGCTTATACCTCACTCTTTTCTACATACTCTGATTCAGTGACACTGATATTTATTCTTTTCCTCCAACAGGACATACTCTGCCTCCCTATTCTGAGCATTTTATAGCATTTTATTGGAAGTCCCCTATATCTGGAATTCTATCCCTCCTCATCTCAGCCTACTGGTTTTCATGTCTTCCTTCCAGTCTGAGCTAAAATTCCATGTTCTATAGGAAATCTTCTCTGGACCGTGTTAATCTTAGAGTCTTTTCTCTGGGCTATCTACAATTTATCCTTTCTATCTCTTAGACAATTTTTTTGTCTTTACATCTCCAATTTTTATCAGTGTCTGGCACATAAGAAGTTCTTAATAAATGCTTGTGGATGACTTTTGTATGGTTGCTGACTGAATCCTGTTTCATTTCTCTTCCTTTGCTTTATACCTCATTTTAAAGAGGACCTTGGGCTAATGATAGATGTAGATAAAAATAAAGGAGTATTAATGACATCAAGAGAAAAAATTAAAGAATAAGAAACAGAGGAACTAGTAGTGAAATGAGGAAAAGAGTGTTTTTGGTAAAGGAAAGAATTAATTATTTTAGTTGGGAGAACAATTCAGGAGAGAATTAGAAACATTTAGAATATATTGGGAAGAAAGGTAAGACCATAGAAACAATGGAAAAATAACAATCATGAGGCTGATGATGGACATGCTGTCTCTTACATTTTGGCACCATTTAAATCATGATAGCTTCCTTTTGCAGCTATTCTCAGAGCCAGATTTTCCTTGATAAACTAGGTGCTAAATTTTCAAAATGACCTAACCTCTGGAACTGTTTATTTCATTAGTCCTAAGAGGGACAATGTGGAAGATGATCTACTACCACTCAGAAAAAAAATGAGCTGCTCTTCCTGAATGATTTTACCTGAGGAGTGGTTGCCTGGAAAATGAGGTTTTTCTTTGAATATAAAGTCTCTGAGGAGATGCTTCTTCCTGAAGACATTCTTTATGGGCCCTCTGTAGATTAGTAATCAAACAGGGAATGTGTCTGATAAACCTAGAAATGACATATTAAACAAGATACAATAAAGAATTACTTATAGCTGCAATACAAATGGAAATGCTCTGAAAAGATCAAACTGTCAGAATTCAAAGGGTGAGTAGGATCTTTAGTCATTTAAGTTCAGTATACATTGCCATTGTTTGCTAATTTCTTCTTAACTAGAAGATAGATTCCCAAAATTCAAGACACCAAATATTTTTCTTAACTTGGCATAATCCATTTATGTGTAGCTAGCAGTAATATTCCTCTCAGAAATAATATGCCTGTACATATTTAGCACAAATAATAAAATAGGAATCAATGAAAATACTTATGTGAGATCATGTTGGTTGCATTTGCATAATCAAATATCAAAAGTGGTAAATAAAAATAATTTAGAAAGGGCAAATATAGGCAAAAGGGTAAAAAGAGACCGAATTTGTTTTCAGTACTTTATCCCCCTCACCCTATTTTTCATGTATTCAAAGTTCTTATGCCTCCCTCAATCTACTAAGCACATCTTATTGCATTGTAACTCTTATGATTCCTCCACACTCAACACACACTCTCTGTCTCTGTCTCTGGCTCTCTCTTTCTCTCTCGAACTTGAACACACAGAGACACACACAATAGGAAGACAGACGGTGATCTATGGGAATAACATCTAGAATGGTTGAGGTTCACACTAAACGCATTACAAACCTTAATGACAAAAAACTAGAACTGCCTAAGATGCATCACAGACATAGGCATGTATGGGATTGATCAAGGAAATCCTCTAATTAATTTAATTGAGTTTACAATTGAAGAAATGGAGGCAGAGGTAAAGTAACTTGCCCAGGGCAAACAGCTAGTAAGTGTCTGAGGGGAAGTCCCTAATCCCAGGATGGTACTATGAATGTGTAGGTATTTAGGACCTTATACAAAGATGGGATTTATCAGAAAAAAAGAAGTATATTAATAGTTTAATTTCTATCATCAATCCTTTATGTGTTTTATAGTATTGTTTATGGTTTTAAAAACATTATCTGTGTGGTGTAATAAAGGGTGCACTGCACTGATATTCACATTTAAGCAACTTGAGTAATTTTATAGGATTTGGTGGACCCTTTTACCTAGGTCTGGGGACCTAAATATGAGCCCTATTTGTATATGGTACCAGAATAATCTCTAGGTGGGCGTATAATACATAAAATTGTTTTCTGTAGTTTCCAGAATTGGATACCATCTATGTAAATCCATAATGTGGAGTGTTGGGCCACATTTTGCATGCATATTTTAATGCCAGAAAATTCTGTTCTTAGTAGCACTGAAATATTTATTTTGTTATGGGTCTATACACATATAACAATATCATACCAGGATCAGTTTTTGAAACCAATACAGAAATGCCTTATTCTGTTCCATATATAAGGGAAGAGGAGTACTCAGAACTGATTATCAATTACATCTTTTTTCCTTAATGGAGTAACAACATTTAATAAATCAGTCCCCCATTTCCCTTATTCCTCCCTAGAAACCAGAGATAAATGAATGAATAAAATTTTTCTCTTTGCTCCTCACACACACCTGTTTTTTTTTGGGGGGGATTCAGATACAAAACTATTTCTGTGCTCTCCTTTTTTGGCTGCTTACTTTCTCTAATAATAATGTATCTAGAATGGTTGAGGTTCACACTAAATGCATTACAAACCTTAATGACAAAAAACTAGAACTGCCTAGGATGCATCACAGACATAGGCATGTATGGGATTGATCAAGGAAATACTTACTTTCTCATAATAATGCCATGCATGATAACATAAAAATTAAAGCATCTATCTAATTCTTACTAGAAAATAGGATTGTTTTAATCCGTATCCTGTCAGTCTAGATGAAACTTTTGTTACCATTTATTAATTCTTGAGATCGGTTTGTATATAGTGATTTTTTTCCTCAATAATTAAGAACAACTAAATTCAAGAATACAATTCAATTTGACTTCAAAATTTATATCCCTTTCAATGTCAGTTAAAAACTTGTCATCATTTGAAGAAGAAATTAACCAACTCAGTTTAGGTTGATTTCATTTTTTTCTGTAGACAGCAAGGTTCAGGATAATTAGACCTCAAGTTAAAAAACCTAGTTTTAAACCCCAGGCTTCCCATGATTTATTTTTTCATGAGCATGTCCTGTATTTTCAAATTATGTCCTTTCCAATAATCAAAATTCTTAATGCTTGTGTCCTCAGTTGAGATAAACATTAAGAAGAAAGCATCTCATTCAATCTGCTGGAGAGAATGGTTCTATTCCTGGCATCAAATTCCTAGGTAGGCTTGGTCTAGTCATTTCCACTCTCTGGATGGAACCCTGTTTCCTCAATTGTGAAATAAAATGTTTCAACAAGGAAGCCTATTGCAAGTACAAAGTTCTAATGCTGCTATTTATAAAGAAATGTGAATAATTGAAGAGATCACTGGGGAAGAGTCAGGGATAGGAGAGAAAAATAGTAGTGATTGGTAATTTCTGCTCATGGTTACTTGTCAACCTGGGAACAACAATAGAGATATCTGTTGTATTTTCAGGGTAAATATCTAAGATATGGCAGAACACTTCTAGCAACTTATTAAAACAAATAACTATTAGAATTTCTATCCATTCATACAGGCAAAAAATACTGACAACCCTCCCCCTAAAATATTGTTAAAGATTATGAAGGCTGGGGGGAAAACTGAACACCTTAGAAATAGGGTTGTGTTTTTCTCATTTTTAAAAATAAAAGATTAAAGAAAAAAAGATGCAGTGGGAGGGGAAATTAATTTGGAAAATGAGCTTTATATGCTGACTGAGAATTTGATTTGGATTTCTGGATCATACCATAGAGATGGTAGATTACCAGTGAAGAATAGAGTGCACTTAAACATTAATGTGTATATATTTTCCTGGTGTTTTTAAAAATCTGGTGAAAAAGGTTTTAAACCAAAAATGATAGGGAAGGGAGAAAATAATTTTACATAAGACAAATTCTCCTAACCTCCAAAAGTTCCAAATCTAGGCAACAAATAAAAGAAACTCAAATAGCTTCACAAGCAAATTGGAACTCATAGGGGAAATGAAATCTGTTGACTACGATGCAGCTCTAGATGACTATGTCTTATTTAAAAGAAATAGGGTACATAAAAGGGGATGAGAAAAGCTATGAGCAGAAAAAGAAACAAAAATATGTAACAGAGGATGATAGTTAGAGCTCTGCATGTTTCTATTAAAAGTCAGGAGTGCTAAAGCTTAGAATGAACCGGGACTGACAAAGGAAACTAGAGATAAAAATAAATAATGGTTTTATAGTTAAATTGGGGAAAAAACAAAAGTCAAAGAAGCCATTGGACCACTGTATGAGGGTAAATGGGATTATAATAACTGACAATAAAATGAGGAAGTTGTGATCAATTTTTTCTTGGCTTCTTTTTTCTCTACCAAGGAGAATGACTTATGCATTGTAAATGACAGAACAAAGAGTATAATAAGAGAACTGATTCTTTCATAAATCAGAAGTAAGTTAGACAGTACCTAGCTTTTCTTGATATATTAAAGCCATTTAGCCCAGGTTCTGTTTTCAGGCAATGAAAAAAAGTGGCAGATATGATTACTGAATCAGTGTCAGTGATATTGGAAAGAACAGGGACAATAGAAGAGGTACTATAGGACTGAGAAAGGTGAATGTTTCAGTCTAGGCTATTAAGCAAATATTACAAATATAGAATAAGATAACATGTATTAAATACCTACTGTGTACCAGGCACTAAGTACTGGGCCACTGCTCTCAAGATGCTTATAATCTAATGCTAGAAGATAATACACAAAAGGAAGCTAAAAAGGGGTGGGGGGTGCCAGAGGTTACCTGATATGGGGGCATAATGTTTTTTATTTTGATGCTTTCTATAAAGGAAGATGAGTTTGTTGCTCTACTCTCTGACCCTCCAATCAATTGAGGGTATTGATGAAGTGTGAGTAATAAAGCTGGAGCAATTATGATGATGAGTTTCCCATGATGATGATGATGATGATGATGATGGTGGTGGTGGCGGTGGTGGTGGTGGTGCTGGAGTCTAGACCAAGCAAAGTAGGTGGTGGTAAAACAAACAAACCAACAAACAGAGCCAGCATGGCTTCATCAAGAACTGGTCCTGCCAAACAACCTCATTTTATTTTTTAATAAGGAAAGATTATTAAACTAGTGAATGAAAAAAAATGCTATAGAGAGTTTGTATTTGAGCAAAGCTTTTGCTAAAGTATCTCAGACTATTCTTATGAAAAAGATGGAAAGGGTGAACTAATTGATAATCTATGTCTATTTGAAATTTTTTGAATGGCTGTAATAGACTCATACTCTTTTTTGCTTATTAAAGATTTACTGTCTACTCCCACAGAATGCCTTAAGGATTTGTGTTTGGCCTTTTGCTTTCTGACATTTTTATAAATGACTTGGAAAAAGGCATCAAGGTTTGTCATATTGGCAAATTACAGAAAGTTGAAAGAGTTAACACATTGGATGAACAAGGCTGATATCCACCTCTGCCCCCCCCAAAATATTGTCAGGTTAGAGCATTGGGTTTAATCAAATTAGATAAAATTTAGTAGGGCTAAATATAAAGCAATACACTTGGGCTAAAAAAGTCCCCAAAAAATTAAAATTAAAATTAAATTAAAAAGTAAAAAATTAAAAAGTCACCTTCACAAATACAAGGTGAGAGTGGCATGTAGTTTATGCATAAAAATTGAATTTTCTTGGATTTTCAGCAAGAAATTAATATGACTTGGGTCTGCCTTAATTAAGAAAGTCATAGTTTCCAAGAACGAGCATTGTAGAAGTGTTTTTACACTCTGTTTTGGTGTAGTGGGGTCTAAATAGGACCTGCTAAGAGTGTATCAACATCTTATTTGTTTACACAGCTTCAGGACAGAGAAGCACCTGTAAGGGGGCATCACAGAGGAAACTTAATGATGAAAAACATGAAGGATATAAAATAGACAACTGTTCAAGTGATCCCTGGATTGATGTGGTATTCAGCATTTGAGGAATGAAAACAGTCTGTGAGAAGAGAGACAGAACTGGAAACATGGGGCATTGGAAACCAAGCCCAACTGCCATTGCATGGGCCTTTCATCACATATTGTTGATAGTAAATGTTCTCATATTCACTTATCTTTGGGGTGACTAGGTGGCTCAGTGGATAAAGTGCCAGGCCTGGGTCAGGAAATACATCTTCCTGCATTCAAATCTGACCTCAGACCCTCACGAACTGTGTGATCCTGACCAAGTCACTTTACCTCTTTTGCCTCAGTTTTCTGATCTATAAAAGAAGCTATAGAAGGAAATGGTAAACTACTCCAGTGTTTTTGCCAAGAAAACCCCAAAGGGATTTATGAAGAGTCAGACATAATTGGAAAATAAATGTACTGTTCTTAGTAAAAGTATAATTAATACTATCAGAGTTTAAGGACTTTGAAAAAGTAGAAAGAGTCCAGAGGAGGGCAATCAGGATATTGAAGGAGCTTAAGACCTGTCATATGTTGTTGTTTGGTTTGTTTGTTTGTTTGTTTTTTGGTTTTCATAAAATACCAATGGTATTACATGGTGATATCTTGATTTATGCACGAATTGGATTTAAGTGAAGCAGAGTTGTACAAAGTCATCAGCCTTACTTTCTCTTCCAGGGTTATAAAAGTCCAGTGGCAAGACAATAATCAGGACTGACAATGGCCCAGGAAGACTGCAATGACCTTGGCACCCTTGATGTCTGACCAAAATCTAAGCACTTCACAGCATCTGCTTCAGCAGCCTTCTTGGCCATTGAAACATACAGTTCTCATCTGCCCATTCTGTCTGGAGGAAGTTCTTCATAGGCTTGGGTCAGAAATCCCCCTAACTCACTGATGGGTTTGAGGCCTATTAGTTACCTTCAGCTTGGCTCAGCCCATCTGTTGAGGTTTGACTCAGAACAGTGTGTGGCTACTAAATGGCACTACAGTCTGGAGGACCTTAGTTCAAATTTGACTTTAGATATTAGCTGTGTGACCCTGGGCAAGTCACTTAGATCTGTTTGCCTTGGTTTCTCACCTGCAAAATGAGCTGGAGAAGGAAATAGCAAACCACTACTGTATCCTTGTCAAGAAAACTCCAAATTGGGTCACAAAGTTGGATGTAACTAAAAATGATTGAATAGAGAGACCAGCTGGTGTGCTTGCTACAGCTTCTTGGAGTCACAGGTGAAAGTAGAGTGACATGTAGACAGCAAAGGTAGATGAGTAGCCCTGAAAAAATCTAGGCAAACCTTAGAATGGTTGTCATGTGAGGAGATGAACTTGAACTCCTTGGCTTAAAAAGAAATGGGAAGAAGTTGCAAATAGGGAAATTGAGGTAGGGTAACAGGGAAATGTTTATAGTAATTAAAGCTGTGGGAGCAGCTAGGTGGTTCAGTGGATAGAGTATTAGATTTGGAATCACAAAGACTCATCTTTCTCAGTTCAAATCAGGCTTCAGATGCTTGCTATCTACGTGTTTCTGGACAAGTCACTTAGCTCTCCTTTCCTCAGGTACATTTATTTATTATTTATCTATAAAATGAACTAGAGAAGAAACTGACAAACCACTCTAGTAACTTTGCCAGAAAAACCCCAAATGGGGTCAAAAAGATTTCTAATAGGTTTAGTATTTGGGTAGCCTTGTGAAATGGTGGGTTCCTTCTCACTAGAGTCTTCACTTAGAAGCTAGGGGACCAATGAAACTAGGTGAGAATTGGTAGATGCCAATTCTCATGTTATAATGGGGATTCCTTTTGGGTATAGGTTGAATTTCTTTAAGTGTCTTCTAAATCTATAATTACGTGGTTTTGAGTCACCCACTTGTGTGGTAGGGAAGAAGAGAAAAAGATTGATTTTTGCCTGAGGAAGGTAATTTTGGTGGCTATGTGAAGAAAAGATTTTGGACTCTCAAGAATGTAAAGGGTGACTTTAAGTTTATGAGCTTGGGTAACTGGAAGAGTGACAGTAATTTCTCAACTAGGTTTAAGGGATGATGAGATAAATTCTGCTTTGAAGATGGTTATTTTAAGACCTTGAATACTAAGGCTGGATTTTGAACTATCTTCATAGATGTTAATTGAACTGATGATGAAATCAGAAAAGTGACTAGGGAGAGAATGAGGACTAGTACATAATGCCCCCACTTAGCCAGCAGACAAAGATATTGAAAAGGAATTGTAGGGAAGGTAGAAGGAGAACTAGGTGAGAATGGTGTTATAGAAACCATAAAATGGGGATAGGGTTGTCAATAGTGTGAAAAATTTCAGAATAGGATCGAATGAATGTAGCCTTATATATTTCCAATGTAATACAGCAGCTGCTATGAAAATGCTGGATTATTTCTAGGTTTGAATCACAAGATATAATAGATTCTCTTCTTTGAAGACAAAACCAAGATATTTATTCATATACCAGAAAGTTAAATCCACCATGGTAACAAAGAAGTTGGTTCACATTACCAACATAGGAAGCAACTCCATCCCCAAGTCTTCTATCAGGCCTCCCCACAAATCTGCTCCCTTAAGCAAAATACCCAAAATACTCCTCTCTCACCCACTCTAGCTGCTCTGCCTCCTTTCAGATCTCAGCTCTACCTTACTCTCCCACTTTCTGCTCCACCTTTCCTGCTCTCTGCTTGTACTCTGTTGGGTAAACTCCTCCCATACCGCGCTCCATGTGACTCAAGCTGTGGGCTGGATCAAAGCTCAAAGCAGGTCACATGAGCCAAATAAGGGGCAGGGAAGATTTTCAAATTCCCTAAACATTATAACTTGTGTTAGTTTAATAACTTGATGGACTACTAGTACTTATAATCCCCATTCTGCAAAGAGTAAGAACTATTATGGAGAAGGGCGTACTGGAAGTCCAGGAGAAATCAAGTAGCTACAGCATTAGAAAAAGATGACTTATTAGCTTGAGGGCTACTTCCAAGTGACCAACTGTTGGAAGCTTTTCCTCATATAGCCACTTACTCAACCAAATCCTGCTAACGGAGATGATACTGGCCATTTTGTTTTATTCATTATTTATTCATCTATTTACATATCTATTTACTTCTTATCTCTTGTATTTATTTTAAATATTTCATTTTTACCAATTGCATGTAAAATAATTTTTAATAATCAGTTTTTAAAAGTTTAAGTTCCAAATTATATTTCACCTTTCCTCCACTCTCTCCTCTGACATAGTAAGCAATTTTGTTACCGTTTAAACTGTTGAGGTGGGGGCTTTGCCCACCCAAAAACTGTTGCAGCTTCATGATGTGTTGTGGAGGAACTGTTTCAAAGAATTCAGAATCAGACTACTTCTCATCCAAGTATAGGAATTTATTGAGATTGACGCCTCTCATCAAGTGGGCTAAATTCCCAGAGGAACCAGAACCTTTCAAGAAAGCAAGATGTATTTTTATAGGGTAAAGATGCAATTACATAACAGAAATTTACATAAAATAGAGGAATATCATTAATATTAAAAAGGCAGGAGGAGTTTGTTTAAGGATTATGTAATGAAGGAGGGGTTTGTTAAGGGATTGGGTAATGGAGGAAGGGTACCATCAGTGGTTAAACATTCTGGTCATTCTGCCCTCCAACTGGGTAGCTATTGTGGTCCTATCTGTTCAAGATGGATGATGTGATTGTGATTGAATACAAGAACACACCTGTTTCTGTGGGAATGCGTCTGGGGGCAGTGACCAGGTAGAGGCAGTAGCTAGGTCCCCATCACATGGACACCCTTGCTGTTTCTGTGGGTACTAAGAGCTCAGGGACACACCTGTGGTTCCATTGAGCAGTGAGGCGTATATGAAGAAGCTAGGATATTGGTGGTGGTGTGTGGGGGGGAGGGGGCTAAGGTAGGTACAGTGGGCCTACTGTTCAGTGGGGCCAGGCCTATAATGAAGTTAGAATATTGGGGCTGGGGGCAGATTTATTAAGATTCCATCAATTTGATATGTTATACATGTGTGTATGAATGTAAAATCACATAAAACACATTTCCATATTAGTCATGTTATAAAAGAATACAAATTAACCCCCCACAAAAAGTAAAGGAAGAAATAGTATTCTTCAGTCTGTATTCAAACTCTATCCAAAATGAGTCCTTTGGAATTGTCTTAAAGCACTGTATTTCTGAGAATAGCTTAGACATTCACAGTTGATCACTGTACAATATTGCTGTTACTATGTACAATGTTCTCCTGATTCTATTCACTTCACTTTGCAGCAGTTTATGTAAATCTTCCCAGGTTTTTCTGAAATCATCCTGCTTATCATTTTTATAGCATAATAGTATTCCATTACTATTATATACCACAACTTGTTCAGGCATTACCAAATGATGGACCCCTCAATTTCCAACTCTTTGCCACCACAAAGAGAACTGCTCTAAATATTTTTGAATAAATAGGTCCTTTCCCCTTTTCAAAAAAATCTCTTTGGGATATAGACTAGTAGAAGTTTTGTTGAATCAAAAGGTATACACAATTTTATACTTCTTTGGTCATAAATTCTGGCCTTTTTTTGCAGAAACCCAAGTGATCTCCTTTTCTTTCTTTCCCCTTCCAAAGAATGGAGGTTGAAATGCTAAATCCCCACTTCCTCTCTATTTAATGCTTCCTTCCTGCTGAATTAGCATAATGTCCAATCCAACCCCTTCATTTTATAGATGAGGAAACTGAGGCACAGGGAAGTGACTTGCCCATCCATCATTTTAATATACACCTTAAACTTCTTTGAAAATTAAATATCTTCAATTATATATATTTCAGAGCATCAGCATCTTCTCTATCAGATTTTGCAGTGTTTTAATATGAATGTTATGTTAATCTCCATGCTTTTGACCTAGAGTTAATTTTAAAACTGCAATATGATATTGCTTCATTAACTAACTCATAAAGCAAAACTAAATTCATCTTGTTATTTCATTAGGTAGAATTATAAAGTTGTAAAAAGTAATTTAAAGAATGAACCAACCCAAGTTCTCACAGAAGAGCTTTATCAAAACATGAATTCATATCATAAACCACACACACACACACACACACACACACACACATACACACACACATACATGCATATTTTTAGGACAATACTTCAAAGTTCTTTGCATTATTTCCTCTAGCACTTACTACACTTTTCTGGATATTGTAGGTGCTTGATAAATGTTCACAAAAAAGAGATATATCTAAGAGCCTGGATCGGGAGAAAAACTTAGAAAAGCAGAGGATTTGAATTTGTTCTTTAAGAAGGGGGGTAGACTTTACATGAGTGCAGCATATTCTTGCTGGAGTTGTTCCATTTAAAAAGTACTCTTGGGATTTTGAGTTCCAAGGTTAAAAAAGCACTTTTTTTGCAGAACAACAATAAAAACAAAAAGAGAGATGATTCGTGTTGAAAATGCATGGAAAGAACTGAAGGGAAGCTATGTTTTTACTTTTCTTCAGTAAATTTGATTATGTGCCCTTTAATTTAATACCTAGCAAGTATGTTATAATAAGGGTTTCTTTTGGGTATAGGTTGGGCTAGCCATATCCTTTAAATTTCATACAAATCTAAAATTCTGTGATTTTTGAGATTATTTTTAAGGCACCCATTTGTGAGGCAGGGAAGAAGAGCATCCTCTAGGAATTCTAGACTGGTAGTATATAGGGTGGGGACTGGGTTTCCTGTGAAATATAGTAGCTTGATTCCAAGGGAGTCATAGCTCGACCCTTTCAAGTGCAATCAGAAGGTGAGAAGACAGTTTGCATCTCACCCTCTCAGCAAAAGTAAATTATGGAACTTGTCTCTATCCTATCCTTATCCCTCAACATTCTCCTTATGCCCCTCCCTATACTGCATAAGCTTCTGTCTTCCCATTTCTGGGTTAGAAGTTGTCCTCTCTGGGTGGCAGATTAGCAAGTGCCTCTGGGAAAATTTCCTAGCATACATACTCAGAGGGAAGGATCTATTCTCTGAGACAGTAACTAGTGAATAAAATCTCCTCCCCTCCCCCTTTTTTGTTTTGTAAGAAACATAATATATCTCATAGGATAAATATTTCTAGATGGTGAGCATGTATAGATAGATAGATGGATTATGATGGTATCACAAGCCCATTATATTATCACTCCCTCAAAATCACCACTCTTAAATTTCCCTATTTTTGTCAAGGCACTACTTAACAATTTTGGTTTCATATTTGACTCTTCCCTCTCCCTCATACCACATTTCAAATTTGTTTTCAAATCTTATCATTTCTAACTTCACATATCTCTTTTTTATGCCTCCTTTTCTTTATATTCACAGAGCCATCATTTTAGTTCAAGGATACATCATCTCTCACCAGGAAAACGCCAACAAACTTCTAATTGGCCTCTCTGACTCAAGTATCTCCCTTCTCTCCTCCATCCTCTACTGAACTGTCAAAGGGATCTTCCTAAAGTTTGTCATTTCTCTACTGAATAAAACACCAGAGTTTCTCTAATGTTACTATATTTTGTCTTTGTTTCACACTTTTAAATTTTATATCTTTAGAGGAATTCTTTGTATATAATTAGTATTACAATGAGTATATGTATATAATTTATAAATAAGTGAATATACACACTGTGGAAGGTGTACTCAATTAAAAAAAATTATGGAGTGCAAATTCAAAAATTTGCAAGACCACTTTTCTAGATCACCAGTCTTCAATACATTCTCCAAAGTATGAAGCTCAAGAAATACTCTTAGTTATACTAGTTAAATTTGTACTAGTACTTACCCACAGAATTACAAAACAATAAGTAATCAATTTATTTTTAAGTAGTTTGGATGCTTTTCTTTTGATTTGTTCGACTAAATTGGCAGTTAAATCACAGTAATCAACCTTGTAAATAAATGTGAGCACAACTGAAATGATAAGTTTCATTAAATGAGCCATTTTTTTTTTATTTTTTAGGTTTGTTTTAAGGACAAAATATTAAAAACATTATAAAACTGTTTTCATAAGGAATTATAAGGCAAAATACTATTAGTACATTATGAAAATCAATTAGCACAAAGGAATTGATTTTAATGTTACATAAAAATATATGTTTTTGCACAAGAAGGGATAACTTCATGATATGATTTGATCTACTCTTTATACTGAATATGCATTACTGGAAATAGGTCACAGCAGGAAGACAGATTAAGGCAGTTTTAGGAAAACAGAAGCTGTAGAAACTAAAAAAAAATACATTTGCAATTACAATAAGTGAGTATAGCTGTCTCTCTTTCTTTGTTTACTCATAGCCTAGTATAATGATCCTAATTTTTCCTCCTCTGTTCCAAATACAATTTTAACCCTTGCATCTCCTGGTAGCTCCCCAATGGAGCTAATCTTTTCCTCTAAGTTTCCAATTAGAATAGTATTTATTAGACAGCACTGTGAATATAATACAGTGCCAGATGCTATACAAAATTTGAAATCAGCTAAACAAAGGTCCCATTCAATAAGACAATTGGGAGTTCTGACAATTTAAATGCAATGGACACATAAAATGATGACATAAACAAACATTGGAAAATCTATATCATTAAGACTGAACTCATATATGCAAAATGAAATGAAGACCTGAAGTAATTATGTTGACTGTTGAGGCTAACAATACTTACCCATAAAATATCTATAATTAAATGTTTCTTGAATTGAATCCAGATAATTGAAGCAAATGTCTTTTAGGGAGTGGGGGGCATGAATTAATGAATTATATAGATGGTTATCTCTATTTCAGTTTTTATGCAGCTGCTGCCTAAAAGAAAAAGAAAGTGGTAGTTAAAATTGTTTTCCTTGCTGCCTGCATTTGGTTTTTAGATGATTTATTTGTATTCTTAGGGCAGATTACAAGGGAATTAGTAAGACCAGGTGAGAAGAGAAGAGGTCCAAAGTGAATGGTAGAGTAGAGGGTCAAAGCTGAAGTACAGATGTTTAAATAAAAGACTGTAATTAGAGATTACATTTTTCCAGGGTATTTGGATTTATTTTCATGTAGGTTAGACATGTGGTTTATGTATGTGTGTTATATGTTATATATGCAGATATTTCCGAGCATATTTCTGATCCACCCTTGTGTGAACGTTGGTGAACCTACTTCCAGTCATGAATGACTGGTCCTGTGTGGTGATAGAAAATCTTCTAGTTGCCCTCAGAGGCATTGAACTAGAACTAAGTTTGCATACCCTTTCCTTTGTCCCTCTATTTTTGCACCTTTTCCTTCCTATTGGTGAACTGGGCAAGAACTACTGTGATCTCCTAGGTAAGGAGCTTTAATTTTTGTTCAGTTATTTTTCAGTCATGTCTGACTTTTCATGACTCCATCTTGGGTTTTCTTGGCAAAGATTCAGGAGTGGTTTGCCATTTAGCTTCTCCAGTTCACTTTACAGATGAGTAAACTAAGGCAAACAGGGTTAAGTGACTTGCCCAGGGTCATACAGCTAGTTCATTCATGAAGCAGATTCAAACTGAGGAAGATGGGTCTTTCTGCCTCTAAGTCCAGCAATCTGTTCACTGCACCAGCCAGATGATCCAAAAGAAGGGGCTGCAGTTGCTCTGTCTCTGACCCAGTCACCATATGTCTGTGAATATATAACTGTTCTGTTTCTTTTGTATTTATTCTTTTCTGATCTTAAGTACATTTGTATCCAGAGAAGAAACTGAACAAGTTATGACTTTTTTAACTCTGAAAGGTTAGAAGGACTGTCAAACGTTATCCTTCAGAATCTTTTACTAGAGATAGTAGCAGAATCCACTGAAGACAGTAACCGAGCTCACTGGAGGAGGTGTGACTTTGGTCACATTGGCCTACAGAGATCTGATGGAGAAAAGTATTGGCTATTCATTCTATAAAGACGTAGGTCTTCATCCCAGGAGAGACCTATCCTGAAGTGTAATTTCATGAGTTGCCTTCACAAAGGCAGAAAAGGATTCACAGGGCCAGGAGTTTAGAGGAATCCTTCAGTTCCTTGTGTTCTTTAACTATGTGCCCAACTACATTTGGACTTTAAGTCTGAACCCACCCTTAGGTCCTTCTGTATATGCAAGAAGGGAGAGTGTCTTCTGGTTTGGGGCGTGTGTGTGTGTGTGTGTGTGTGTGTGTGTGTGTGTGTGTGTGTAATATTGTTCTTGCTATACCTTCTTATGAAATACCATTTAGTGAAAGACAGACATTTGACGTTGGTTGGATGATTTATATTGGGGAGCACATGAGGCAGGGAGATTTTAGTAAGAATATTAGAAATCTCAGATCCTCAGGGTTTTCCCTATTATTGTGATTTGAAAAGTAATCAGTCTTCCCTTATGAATGCAGTTAGTGGGAATGGTAGTTGAGAGAGTAGGTTCAGAGAAGATGCTATAGATGAAAGAAGTATGTGAAGATGCAGGATCTGGACCACAGACACATACATAAAAATTAGATTTGAAAGGGATCACCAGACACCTAGTCCAAACCATATCCAAAAGGAATTTCCATTATGGCAGATCAAACAAGTATCTCTCCAGCCTCTGTTTTAAGGTTTCTCTGCTCAAGGACACCCACCACCTCTCAAGGCTCATTTTTACAGCTCTAGTTAGGAAGTTTTGTTTTTCCCTGTATTAACAAGTGATCCCATGCCTGTAAATGGACCTGAAATGAAACATCATCCAATATACCCATTAAATGCATTTATTGTCTGATAAAAGGCATACAGGGGAGAGAAGATTCTACAAGGGAGCAGAGAGATAGAGTTTTCGTGCTCAAAGGGTACAGAAAAGTTAAGATAATATAGTTTCTACAGGTTTTCAGAGGGTGAAGAATGGGGTTTAAGGAAAAAGACATCTGTAGGTATGATAGGCCAGGGAGTAAGATATTTGGAAAGTTCTGAGTCTGCCATTATTCCTTAAGGCCACTTTGAGCCAATCAAGGCTGGTCTGCCCTCTGCAGGCATCTCCAAGTTCATCTAGGGTTCACTTCAGAAAGGATCCCTGGTATGTCAAGCAGATCTGAGCCTCAGCAATCCTTCTAATTAGCTGGTTGTTATGCAGCTCTGTTGTCCTGCTCCCCTGTGAAGAAGGGAAATTCTAGACTATAGTGTGGTCATTATAGACCTCATGTCCACACTTGACATCAAGCTTAAAATTGGCTCTTTGCAACTTCAACTGACTGCTCTGGGCTCTGCCCTCTGGGACCAAACCAAAAAAACAAAACAAAACTCTTCTACAATAGCTTCAAATACTTGAACATTCATTTCCTCCTTGAACCTTTTCAAGCTAAACATCTTCATTTTCTTCTACTGATGCTCATGTAACAAGAACTAAGGTCCTTTATTAATCTGACCACCCTCCTCTGGATATTCTTGATTTTATCAATGTGGCACCTCAAATATACAACACCCAGAACTGAGCCAATTACTCCATATCTTGTCTGACCATGGTTAAGGATATAAGGATCTTCAAATCTTTATTTCTGGAAGCCATGAAGCAACTAGGTGACATAATGGACAGAGTTATTGACTAGGAATCTAGAAGATTTGGTAGTCTCAGGCACTAGCTGTGTGACCTTGGGCAAGTCACTGCTTCAATTTCCTCAACAGTAAGATGGGGAAAATAATAGGAAGTACCTCACATGGTTGTTGTGAGGATTAAATGAGATAACATTTATAAAGCACTTAGTACACTACCTGACCCATAGCAGGTTTTTGATAAATGCTTATTCAATTTCCTTCGCTTTTAATGAAGCCAAAGATGACATTTAACTTCTCCATCATGCTGATCACATCATATTGAGTGTATAACTAATTAAAATCCCCAAAACTTTTCACCCATAGTAGTCCTGTTTTTATCTTTCAAATATATCCTTCAAAAGAATCTAAACTGATTGGTCAACTCCCTTTGGTGTATTCAAATGCAAGCAACTCATTTTGCATCTTTAATGGAATTGTTTGCTTTTGTGTTAGAGGGAATAGGCAAGGAACAGAAGGAATGTCAGAGTCAATGTTTTGCTATGTAGGAAAGAGCAATGACACCTTGTTCTGGAAGGAGCATTGGGTGTGGTTCCTAAAATTTGGGATTTTATAAGGGAGAAATTCATGACTAGCCCACCGGGATGTTATTAAAACTATACAGGGAAATTTAGTACCAGAGCACTGAGTGCCCTATAGCCCCAGTCTGAAGCCTTTGTTCCATTTGGCTCATTTAAAAGAGCCTATACAGGGCAGACCATGGAGAGAAGGCATATCTATGAGGTCTATTTCAGCAATGCTTATGTATGTTACTATGGGAAGAGCCAAATGGAAACCCTTGGGGTTACTCTTAATGATCTCATATAGTTAACGCCATACATTATCAGGTTCTGGGGTGGAGGGCGTTTTCTTTTGTAGTGATGGAGATGAAAGAAATCAGGAGTAATTAATTATGACAATTCCCCTTAAAACAGTCCTGTGTTACCTATAAGGAAGGGAGGTTTCATTTGGTACCTTAAAGTGGACTACAGAGTTAAATAAAGTCATCATATCACTTTACTTATAACATAATCTGACTCACTCTGACTATTCCTTTTTTTTTTTAGAGGAAGGTGTTTATTACACTTCAGGCAAGGAAGCAGGTGTGGTGGTTACTAAGGACACACCTACTCATTCCTTATTTCTTCCTCAGAACTGAGTTGCCTTAGCCCCAAAGCCCTTGTCCCTTCAAAGTGCTCCATACACTCTGAGAAAGTAGCTCAGTTCTCCTTCAATTGCCAGTCTTCCTTTCCTCTGTGATAGTTTTAATAATTACTTCCCAGAAAGGATTAGGGGGACCTAAGGTCTGGAACTATTAGTTGGATCCCTGTTTTCTAATAGAATGGGAGAGTTGGAAACTGTTGCTATATTACTATGGTTGGTGTGTTGGAAGAAAGGGTAATATGATCAAACTTATGAGTTCCTAAATGGAGGCAAACAATAGTCTTTAGCCCATGTAAAAGAAGGTAGAAATCTCTACACACAGGCCTCTAGGGTGAAAACGATGTCACATTATTGCTCTGATGAGGTTCTTAAGGAAGGAGAGATTTTGGTGATTGCGCCAGGGAATACTGAGTGATGGTGGTAAAGGGAGAACCTTGAGATTGTCCCAGCTCCACGGATAGATTGTATTCCACAGGCTTATAACCACTTAGCCACTCACTACAGATAACACATGATGAAAGAAAATTGACTGTGACCATATTATTTATATAGTGTCCAGTAGTGCCTCATAGTCATCATCACAACTACCTCCCATCAAGAAGAGAAACCTTTGGGGGTATGGAAGGTATCACTATCTGCCCCTTGTCTCTGATGTTCCTGGTGCTGCGGTGGTTCATTGTCACTGCTTTACCTGAGGAGATGCACCATGAACTACAAACATTTGGTATCAGCTACCTTCTGGGCAAGACTGCAGGGACTTGAGATTTGGTCTATCCAAAGAAGAGAGGAGAAACCTAGAAGCTCTGTCTTTTGTTCTCTCTACATTTTTTTCTTTCTTTTTTCTCTCTCATTCTAGTAACTTCAGGGATCAGGGGTGGTATTGCTCTGCAAATTGTTGTGGTGAACTTTTCCTTAAAAAACATTTTCCTATTTCCCCTCTTAGTACTGCCCATGACAAGGACATAGCCCCAGTAATTTCTTAAAAAAACATTTGAATGGTAGTAGATGCCCTACAAGACCCTTAGGACTGAAATGCTTTAGATCTGTGCCTCCTACTCCCCTTTTGCCACTGAGATTAATTTTCCTTAAAGGAGATAAAGCTGTTTTAGAGAATTGATTGGTTCCTGTTTCTCTAACACAGATTCATATTCACTGAAAAATATAAAATGTCTCAGTCATATGGAGTTGGGGCTCCTCTAGTTCAGTGGATTTCTGTAGATCATTTGAGTGACAATACTCTGTCCTCCTGATCAAACAGATTTACATATGGAGAAGAGAGGAAATATGTCTATAGAAGCTGAGACACTGTATCCTTATTGCAAATCCTTGCTAAGTTATCATTATCTTATTGTTCAGTGACATATGAATACCTCAATTTGTCCCCAGATCAAATCTACCAAGAGGGTAGTGGCTTTAGGACTTCTTAGAATACATTCTCAGAAAAGAGAAGTTAATTTTGAATAAGGTATACATATTCAGAGCCATATTCAAGTCACAGGTTTCATCCCATTAAGTCTCAGTGATAAATATGAGATCCAATGTGCCTTCTTGTATTAGATCCTCTAGCACAATTGTTTGAGGCCTTGGATTTTACTATCACTTTCCTTATTGAAGTTGGTATATTGGAAAGGTTTCTCGATTGCTATTTTTTCTCCTTCACTTTGGTTACTCTTTATGATATCTAGGTAGGTGAAAATACAAAAACTGTTTTCTTCCTTTTGCGTTTTCTTTAGTAGAAAGCCTTGTATATGTTTGTATAATACTTCAGAAATGAATTTCTATCTGCCTTTGAAAGATGAAGGTGTATAGTAGGAAGCAAACTAGCCTCTGTGCAAGGATATTCTGGGTTCAATTCCAGCCTTTGGCATTCTGAACCTGACTGTGTAACCCAACTTCAAATGTTCCAGGCAATTCTCTAAGGCTTCAAAGTAGAGGTGTCAGTGTGTGTTAATAGTGTTTCTCACCAGAGATTTGCTTGCATCTATTCCTAGCATCATTACCCCTTTCCCCCATCCTCTCTTGTTTCCTCATTGAATTTGATATACTTCTATACCAAACTATTTGTATTTGCTGGGAGATTCATCTGATGCCCACTCCTCTCATGTCCTCTTTCATGTTTGTATTACTTTTGCTCAATGAGCCCCAATTAGGAGAAATGTGAAGTTCCATCCTCTTTTCTCTCCTCATACATTAGTGTGCTCCTTGAATATTCCTTCCTCTTTCCTAAAACTCAGAGTAGAACCAATCCTTAAAAAAATTTCTCTAAACATACTTTGAAGACATTAAAGTTCTAAAAAGAAACTATTAGTTCTAATTTATCAATTTATCAAATAAATAGTCCAATTCCTTCTAACTTCTCAAACATATTTTCTAGATTTCTCTTGAATCTGATATTAAAATTTCAAAGTTCCTGGTCAGTTATTGTATTTTCTTCTTGAAAAATTTCTATTTCATAAAAAGTCTATTTTCCCATTTATGTGTAACATTTATTTGTCATGCCACATAAATGGGGGGAAACCTCAGTTTTCTCAGGTGTGAAATCAAGCAGTACTTTAAAGGTAGCTTTTCTCCATGAATGGTAAAAGACTAATAAGAAGGTGCTAGTAGATCCCATGTAAAGCAGTGCTTTAACAATGAAGTTATTTTAATATTAAAATATAAAACATATTCACCATTTTTATTAATGTGTTCCAAATTTCATATCTTTTTTTTTGTTGTTGATGGTCTGAATTTTTTATTTAACTCTTTTTTTTAAACAAATGCTTTATTAACTTCTGTTTTACATCATTCATTTCCACCAGATTTTGAGTTATAATCATTTTTCCCCTGTTATTCCCCTACCCAACCTCCCAGAGTAGCAGTCCCACAAGATATTGCTTCCTCCAATCTGATCTCTCCCATACCTTCTCCCTTACCCCCTTCGACTTTTCCATTAGAGGAAGGTGAATCTTTGTGTCCCAATGCCTGCACATCTTATCTCCCAAATACAAGCAAAAGAGTATTAATAATAGTATTTATATACATTTGAAACATTTCCTCTTAAGACCTGGGATTTCAGATCCATTTCCTTCCTCCCTTGTCACCCATTCCCTCTGGGGAGATAAGTAATTCAGTATATGTTGTACATGTCTAGCTATGCAAAACATTATCACAGTAGATATATTGAACAAGACTGCTTATAACTCCCTCCCACGCATCCCACCCCCCACCTGGTCCATTCCCTACTTTGATCCTGTCGCTCTTTGAAAGTTAGTACTTCCAACCTCCCCTCCCCCCAAGGATGCCCTCCCATCCATCATCCCTCCTCTCATCCCCCTTCCCCCTATTTTGCTGCAGGTTGAGATATCCCATTTAGTATGTATGTCATTCTCTCCCTGAACTAAATTCAATGCAAATGTGGTTTTGCTTTTTTTGTCTTCCTATTCTCCTCCTCCCTTGCAACCACTTCCCCTTGCTTCTTCTACATGAGATAGTTTACCCTGCCCTGTCTCTCCCCATCTCCTCTTGCCACTTTCCTCTCTCAACTCACAATTTCATCCCTCGAGTATTCTCCCTTCCCAACAAATTCAACCTATGCCCTCTATCCATATATAACTGTAACCGTATACACGCACATTCACATATTTATTCATGTGACCACACCCCCTTCTTCCATTATTTTTATAGTGAGAAAGATATCATCAGTCATAGTTATTGCTTTTCCATATAGGAATGTAAATAGTTCAATTTTGATAAATTCCTTTTGATTTCTTTTCCCTGATTACCTTCTCAGGCATCTCTTGCTTCTTGTGTCTTGTGTCAAATTTTCTATTCAATTCTGTTATTTTTTTCCTTAAGAATGCTTGAAAGTCATCTATTCCACTGAATGACCATATTTTCCCCTGAAACAAAATACTCAGTTTTGCTGGGTAGGTGACCCTTGGGTTGATTCCCAGCTCTTTTGCCCTCTGGAATATCATATTCCATGCCTTTCAATCCCTCAGTGTAGAAGCTGCCAGGTCCCATGCTATTCTGATTGTGTTTCCATAATATTGAAATTGTTTCTTCCTGGCTGCTTGTAGTATTTTCTCCTTGATCTGGGGATTCTGGAACCTGGCTATAATATTCCTGGGAGTTTTCTTTTTGGGATCTTTTTCAGGAGGTGATCAGTGGATTCTTTCAACCTCTATTTTGCCTTCTGCATCTAAAACATCAGGGCAATTTTCTTTGACAATTTCTTGAAGGGTGATTTCTAGGTTCTTTCTTTGATCATGGCTTTCTGGTAGTCCAATAATTTTTAAATTGTCTCTCCTGGATCTATTTTCCAGGTCAGTGGTTTTTCCCATGAGATATTTCACATTGCCTTCTAATCTTTCATTTGTTTAGATCTGCTTAACAGCATCTTGATTTCTCATAAAGTCATTAGCTTCCATTTGCTGCAGTCTATCTCTGAAGGAATGAATCTCCTCAGTGAACTTTTGAGATTCTTTTTCCATCTGGCAAATTCGACTTTTTAAGGCATTCTCCTCATTGCCCTTTTGGGCTTCCTTTGCCATTTGAGTTAGTTTATTTTCCTCAGTCAGGCTGTTGACCCTCATTTCATACTTTTCCTGCATCCTTCTCATTTCTCTTTCCAATTTTTCCTCCACTTCTCTTATTTGATTTTTAAAGTCCTTCTTAAGGTCCTCTATGGCCTGCAACCCACTCATGTTTTCCCCTGGGGATTTTGTAGCAGGACTTCCGACCTCACAGTCCTTTTCTCACTCTATGCCCCCAAAATAGGAGTCTAGGGTTGCATTTTTCTGTTTCCTTTGCCTTGGCATGTTGCCACTTAATTACTTGACTTTTGGGCTTGTTGCCACATTATGGCTTTAAGGCCAGATAGAGGAATTTTTGTCCGGAACGTGTGGGGGGCAACTTCCGTTTCTGGCAAGCTGTAAACCCATCCATGACTTCCACCCTAGATCACAATCCAGATCCAGGGAGGTTAAAGCAAGAGCGACTACCCCCCAAGACTGATTGCTGGATCTCCCTACAATTCGCAGGCCAAGAGCTGGAGCTGCCTTTGAAAACTACAAAATGGCGTGTCTCCTCAGTGGCTTCTAGCCCCCAGGGGAGGGAGACAACACATTCCGCAAATACTGGTCCCAAACTCCATAGGACACTAACCTCTTACTTTGTCCTAGGCATGTCTATGTTGATAATTCTGGAGTCGCCACTGCTGCTGGTGTTCTGGGGTCTCTCCAGCCTGCTGCTGGCCGTGCCACCCTAGGGCTAAAACCTCAGCTCATGCGTACCTGGGCTCTGCTCACCTCAGCTCCCCGCACTCTGCATGCTGCAAGCTGCAGGCTCCCAGACCGCTGTGCTGGTCCTTCCTGCAGGGCTGCTGAGCTGTCCTCAGTTGGAGGTTAGCTTCTCTGTGTCGTTCTGTGGGTGCTGGGGCTCCAGAAGTTGTTCATAGTCCCTTTTACATAGTTTGGGGGGAATCTGGGGGCAGAGTGTCTTGGATGAGCTGTTTCTACTCTGCCATCTTGGCTCCCCCCCCCCCCAATTTCATATCTTGAACAAAAAGACTAAATTTCTTTTTTAATTGTTTTGAATAGTTATTAGCATAACTTGCTTTCTGTCCTTCTCTCAGGCTTTTTCATTTTCTGAGTTATTTGTATAAAATATCATTAGTCAAAGTGTAATGATAATATTGGCATATTACAGAAAATTTCTACCATCTTAACCTTCTTTTAAGAAGGAAAAAAAAGTATATTGCTGTGTATTAAAATAAGATATCAGTTTCGGAAGGATTTATGATTTCCTGATATTGGAAATCACTTCTACCAATCTGAGATTGATGACCATGCAAGGTGGTGGAGTAGGAGGAAATACAGCCTAGTTGCTCCCCAAAGCTGCTCCACAAAGATCTAGAAAAATGCACAAGACCATGTCAGGGTTAAGAAATTCAAGAAAAGATCAGTGATTTGTTCTTCTGGCCCAGGTCAGCAGGCAGTCAGAAAGAGATGTTCATGGACACTGAGGATGGTATTTAGTAAGGAGTAGGCTTTGTAGACCCTTTCAGACCCTACACTGAAGTTGGTTAGAAGAAGAGGGCCTAGAGCTGTGCAATAAGTCAGACAGAGGTCCTGGATGCAGCAGAGAAGTCTGAAGCTGTGCAGATAGCAAGAACAATTGTCAACAATTACTTGTAGTTAGAGTTGAGTTATAGATCCAGTGTGAACTGAGAAGGGTACCTGTACCTAGGGGTAGTAAGGAATTGTTATAGGTTGAGATTGTATACTGGGCAAAAAACAGGTACAAAAAGAGCAGCAGCTGTGTGGCTCTTACCCTGAGAGCAGAGCTGGGTCTGAGATCTAGCCTCTAGCCCAGTTTGAAACCTGCAGAGAAATAACCATTGCAGTGAACTCAGACAAATAGGGACCCTCTAGTTTTGTCACTCTGAACTTGTGAGCCTACTAACTAGCTGATGTGGCTGAGTCTAACAGCAGTCTTTTGGAGGTCAAACAGAAACAAGCTCACAGTTGTGTTGCTCAGCTCTAAAGCTGCTTCTTTAGGAACTTGCAAAGCTCAACATAGGAGGGCAGCAATCAAACCACTTTCAGGGGACTGAAAGCTTTTAGGTCCCAAGCCTAAGCTGTCCCTTAGTTCTTTGAATAATATAAGTCAATACTATGAGAAAGCAGGAATAACAACTGAGAGAACAGAAAACAGGACCAAGGGTGGCCCAGACATTCCAACCAGAAGTATGCAGATTCTGACTCTATCACAAAGTTCAAAGGCATGAAGTAAAGTTGGAATAATGAGCAAACAAACAAACAAAAAGAATCCCATCACAAAGAACTATGTATTATGGTGATAGGGACCCCCAAGACAAAACCAGAAGATAACTCCAAAACAACTATAAGGAAAGGTTCCAAGAAAAATACACCTTGGGCATAACCCCACCAAGTTCATTGCACTTATCGATGACTTGATGTAGATATCTTAGAGAATTGCCTAAGTTGCATAAAGGTAGGTGATGTGTGTGGAGCCAGCTCAGATCAGCTATCAAGAGTAGATTGTTAAATTTTCTTCAGTGTGAATATTTCCACATTGGAAACACTACAAATCAAGACCTGCTTTATGACTTTGTTGACTGTCTAGAGAGGTTCCCAAAGTGGGTAATAGCACCCTCTAGGGAGAGTTGGAATGATATGTGTATGTGTGTGTGGGGGGGTAGCTCTTGGGAGCAATTACAAGGTGTTGAATAAAAATAAGGGGACTCTGGAAGCATAAGGAAAGAAGAGGAAATGAAATTTTGAAAAATCATTCATGCATGATTCATCTGCTGTAAAAGTTGTTAGTTAAAGTTGTAGTAATTACATTATTTTCCCAATAAACACACAAAACACAAGTTATAACCAATCAGTAGTCAAGTCTGCCCAACAGGTCTTTACAGCAAGTGCTGCCTGGTGAGCATGTTGTGCATTGTCAATAAGTTCAGCATGCATCAGCAGGAATATGTGCATGCAATGACTTTTTTTTTTTACAACATGATACTGTATGATACATGACAAAATACTGCATCATCAAAATTTCAATGTAGGAAAAAAACACAAATTTGCAATAAATTATAAAATTTATGATATGTCATTTTGGTAAAAGCATGAACTTGGCATGAGTTCCTCCTCCAATCACTTCCAATGCATGTAAAAAAGTGACTCTAAAGAAATTTTAGAGCTACAGAACCCAGAATGTGACATAGAGAAACAAATATGCCGCTGAAGGCAGCCTGACAGGCTGACAGTAAGGGTCTATCACTCTGTGCTGGGAGCCAAGTGCTGTTCTGCATGAGCCCTATGGTTCTGGCCCCAGTCTGGGAGCTGGCAGCACTCTGGGAGCCAACAGCACAGCATGCAGTGCGCGGCCAGGTGAGCAGCCACTGGAGGGACCCCAGAACACCAGCAGCTGTGGCTATTCCAGAATTATCAACTCAGATATGCCTAGGACAAAGTGAGAGGTTAGTGCCCTATGGACTTTGGGACCAGTATTTGGGGAACGTGTCAGCTTCCTCCCCTAGAAGCGGCTGAGGAGACATGCCATTTTGCAGTTTTCAGTGGAAGCTCCAGCTCCTGGCCGGCGAACTGTAGGGAGATCCAGCAATCAGTCTTGGGGGTTAATTGCTCTTGCTTTAACCTCCCTGGATCTGGATTGTGATATGGGGGGCGGGGGGGAATGGGGTGGGTATCCAGCTTGCTAGAAAGCTGTGAAGACCCCAACATTCGGGACGAAAGCTCTCTTGTCTGGTAACAGAGTTCTACTGTGGCAACAAGCCCAAAAGTCAAGTAAATAAGTGGCAACATATCAAGGCAAAGGAAACAAAATAAACAGAGAAATGCAACCTTAGACTCCTATTTTGGGGGCAAAGAGGATTGAAGCATAGAACAGGAAGAGGACCGTGAGGTCAGAAATCCTCCTCCAAAAGCCCCAAAGGAAAATATGTGTGGGTTACAGGCCATAGAGGACCTTGACTTTAAATATAAAATAAGAGAAGTGGAGGAAAAATCGGGAAGAGAAATGAGAAGGAGGCAGGAAAAGTATGAAATGAGGGTCAACAGCCTGACTAAGGAAAACAACACCTTAAAAATAGACTAACTCAAATGGCAAAGGAGGCCCAAAAGGGCAATGAGGAGAAGAATGCCTTAAAAAAGCCGGATTTTCCAGATGGAAAAAGAATCTCAAAAGCTCAATGAGGAGATTCATTCCTTCTGAGTTAGACTGGAGCAAATGGAAGCTAATGACTTTATGAGAAATCAAGATGCTGTTAATCAGATCCAAACAAATGAAAGAATAGAAGGCAATGTGAAATATCTCATTGGAAAAACCACTGACCTGGAAAATAGATCCAGGAGAGACAATTTAAAAATGGTTGGACTACCTGAAGTCAAAGAAAGAACCTAGAAATCACCCTTCAAGAAATACTTTTTTTTTTTTTAAAGCAATTGGGATTAAGTAACTTGCTCAAGGTTACACAGCTAGTCATTATTTATGCATGGGTGCTCATTTTCTGAGGCCAGATCTGATCTCCGGTCATCCAAACTCCGAGGCCAGCGCTCTTACTCACTGTGCCACCTAGCCTCCCCTTTAGGGCAATTGGGGTTAAGTAACTTGCCGAAGGTTACACGGCTAGGTTTTTTTGTTGTTGTTGTTTGTTTGTATGGATTAAGTGTCAGAGGCTGGCTCCGAACTCAGGTCCTTCTGATTACAGGGCCGGCGCTCTATTCACTGCGCCACCTAGCCGCCCCCTTCAAGAAATTCTTAAGGAAAATTGCCCTGATGTTTTAGACACAGAGGGCAAAATAGAGGCTGAAAGAATCCACCAATCACCTCCTGAAAAAGATCCCCAAAAGAAAACTCCCAGGAATATTATAACCAGGTTCCAGAATCCCCAGATCAAGGAGAAAATACTACAAGCAGTCAGGAAGAAACAATTTCAATATTGTGGAAACACAATCAGAATAGCACAGGACCTGGCAGCTTCTATAGTGAGGGATCAAAGGGAATGGAACATGATATTCCAGAGGGTAAAAGAGCTGGGATTGAAGCCAAGAGTCACCTACCCAGCAAAACTGAATATTTTGTTTCAGGGGAAAATATGGTCATTCAGTGGAATAGAGGACTTTCAAGCATTCTTGAGGAAAAAACCAGAGTTGAATAGAAAATTTGACATCCAGACACAAGAAGCAAGAGATGCCTGAGAAGGTAATCAGGGAAAAGAAATCAAAAGGAACTTATCAAAGTTGACCTATTTACATTCCCACATGGAAAAAACAATATCTGTGACTGATGAAACCTTTCTCAGTATGAAAATAATGGGAGAAAGGTGTATGGTCATATGAATACATATGTGAATGTGTGTATATATGTTTACAGTTATACATGGAGAGAGGGAATAGGTTGAATTTATTGGGAGGAATGATACTTAATGGGTGAAATTATGAGGTGAGAGGGGAAAGTGGCAAGAGGAGATGGGGAGAGACAGGGTAGGGTAAACTATCTCATGTAGAAGAAGCAAGGGGAAGTGGCTGCAGGGGAGGGAAAGAATGGGAAGGCAAAAAGGCAAAACCACATTCTCATTAAATTTGGGTCTGGGAGAGAATGACATACATACTAAATGGGATATCTCAACCTGCAGCAGAATAGTGGGAAAGGGGATATGAGGAGGGATGATGGATGGGAGGGCACTCTTGGTGGGAGGGGAGGTTGGAAGTATCCACTATAGAAGATGGACAGGATCAAGTAGGGAATGGACCAGGTGGGGGGATGGGATGGGTGGGAGGAAATTATAAGCAGCCTTGTCCAATATATCTACTATGGTAATATCATGCATAGCTATACATGTACAACTCATACTGAATTACTTATCTTCCCAGAGGGAATGGGTGGAAGGGGGAATGGATATGAAATTCGAGGTCTTGAAATTACATGTTTCAAATATAAAAAAAAGATGCCATCTAAAGTCCTTTCAAGCTCTAAAAAACTATGATCCAATTAAAGTTGCTTTATCTAACCTCCCAATGATTCTAAAAATAACAGAAGTGGAATTAAAGAGAATTACCCTGAAAAAAAGAATAATTTAAGTAAATCATGAAAAGCAAGTCAACAGCCTACTAAAGGAGACCCAAAAATTCACTGCAGAAAATAATACCTTAAAAAATAGACTAACTCACATGGCAAAAGAGTCCCAAAAAGCCAATGAGGAGAAGAATACCTTAAAAAGTAGAACTATCCAGGTGGAAAAGTAATTTCAAATATTCACTGAAGAGAACCATTCCTTCCAAATTAGATTGGAGCAAATCGAAGCAAATGACTTTATGAGAAATCAAGATATTATAAAACAGATTCAAACAAATGAAAAAAAAAATAGAAGGCAATGTGAAATATCACATTGGAAAAAACCATTGACCTGGAAAATAGATACAAGAGGGATGATTTTAAATTATTGGACTACCTGAAACCCATGATCAAAAAAGAGCCTAGAAATCATCTTTCAAGAAATTATCAAGCAAAATTGCTCCGATATTCTAGAACCAGAGGGCAACATAATAATTGAAAGAATTAATTGATCATGTCTTAAAAAAGATCCCCAAAAGATATTATAGCCAAATTCCATACTTCCCAGGTCAAGGAGAAAACACTGCAAGGAGTCAGGAAGAAACAATTTGAGTATTGTGGAAACACAATCAGGATAACACAAGACCTAGAAGCTGCTACATTAATGGATCAAAGGACTTGGAATATGATATTCCAAAAGTCAAAGGAGCTAGGATTAAAAGAATCAGTACTCAGCAAAACTGAGTATAATGTTTAAGGGGAAAATAATGTCATTCAATGAAATAGAGGACTTTTAAACATTCTTGATGAGAAAACCAGAACAGAACAGAAAATTTGACTTTCAAATACAAGTAGCAAGAGGAGCATGAGAACACAAACAGGAAAACTAAATTATAAGGAACTAATTAAAGTTGAACTATTTACATTCCTACATGGAAAAACAATTGTTACTAATGGGACTCTCAGTATGAGGATAGTTGAAGGGAATACATGTGTGTGTATGTATACATACATATATTTGTATGTATAGAAGGGTGTATGTATAAATATATATGTCAGTGTGTGCATATATGTATGTGCATGTATACATAGAAAGAGATAACAGAATGATTTGAATATGAAGGGATGATGTCTAAAATATAAAATTAAGAGGTGGCAAAGGAATTTACTGGGAGAAGAAGAAAGGGATGTAAAGATTAGGATAAATTATCTCAAATAAAAGAGGCAGGAGAAAACTGTTACAATGGAGGGGAAGAACAGGGAGGTGAAAGGGAATGGGTCAACCTTACTCTCATAGAATTTGGTTTAAGGAGGGAATGACATACACACTCAATTGGATATATTACCCTATAGGAAAATAGGGAGGAAGGGTATAAGAGGGGGGTGATAGAAGAGAGGGCAGATTGAGGGAGAGGGCAGTTAGAAGAAAACACTTTTGAGAAGTGATAGGGTCAAAGGAGAAGATAGAATAAGTGGGAGGAAGGATAGGATGGAGGGAAATATAGTTAGTCTTTAACAACATAACTACTATGGAGATGTTTTGCATAACTACACATGTACAACCTATACTGAATTGCTTATCTTCTGAGTGGAGGTAGGTGAGGAGGGAAGAAGGAAAAAAAAATCTGGAGCTCAAAGTTTTAAAAATAGATGTTTAAAAAATATTATTTTATGTGCAATTGGGAAATAAGATGTACAGGCACTGGTTTATAGAAATCCATCTTGCCCTGCTAGAAAGTTAGGGGGTAATGGGGGAGGATATAAGAGAGAACAGACTGTGGAAGGGGTGGCTGTTTTGGGGGTGGGGGTAAAGGAAAGATGGGGAGAAAAATTGTGACTAAAAGCCTTGTGGAAATGAATGATGAAAATTAAAAATAAACAAATAAATTGAGAAAAAAGGAAAAATATGTCTTTTTAAAACATATACATGTATATATATACATATATATATATAATGTAAATTTTAAAAAAGATTAAAGGATTAAATAAAGTAGATTTCCAGGAGGGTACTTATTTTTTAAAGGGGCAGTGGCCAAATAAGTTTGAGAACCTCTGACTGTAGACTTAAGAAAGTGATAGAAAAAATATTAATAATTTAGATTGAACTTTAAAATGTGTTGAGTACATTTATTTTCTGGAAAGTTAGTTGTTAAACTTTTCACAATTTACATAAAGATTAAATGATTTACCCATGGTTATACTGGTAGTAAATGACAGATGTTAAGATTCTAGCCCAGGTTTTCCTGACTCTGAATTCAGTCGCCTACCTAATAGGTCTTCTACTTCTCACTCTAATAGATATTAATTCCATATACAAAGAGACCTACAAAAGTATAAGTAGGAATAAAATAAATGCTAATAGATGTAATAATGCAATACCCTGAGCATTGAGAGGTTATATGACTTGGGTTAGAGATGGAGCTTTAACTCAAGTCTTCCAGACTCTAATGTTATCCCTTTACCTACTACATCTTTCTTCCTCTCATACATGATCAGCCTATGGAATTGTCAACAAAACTATTTTAGCCATCCTAACCTTTGGTGAGGTTAATCAAATGATACAGAAACTATAATATTCCTGAAACTTGAGAAAGAGATATCAAAAACTCAGTGATACTAAGGAGTTTTTGCATTTTGAAAGGAACAGTTATGCTTAACAAAAAATTAATTATTACTAATGAAACATCCCTTTAGAAATATGTGATGAAAGGGTCTTGCCCTCTCTTCATTTCAGAGTAGGCACATAGTCTCTGTTTCCTGTCATCATGAAATAAAATTTTAGGTCATTGAGTTAAATTATGTGTTTATACTGAAGAGGTAATACCAGACCCTCAGTTCTATCCTTCCTCCTGGCCAGGATATGTAAAAAACTATTCTTTGATCTGTGGAGGACAGATAGGTGTTCTCTCACCCTCTCAAAAACCAGCATGGCTCTTGAACACATGCCCTCTTAGTCAAGCTTTTGACTGTAATGGGACTGCCTACTATTTCTGCCTTATGTCCTTTGGTGCAGGGCCTTGTGTTTCAAAAGGCAGCTACTTTCATTTCTTCATCCTTGGCACTGGAGCAGTAGGATATGCAGACTGCTGGTGCAGCACAGCTGAGGCAGTGGCAGCCTGACTAAAAAGAAATGCCCTACCATTGAGAAATAAATTACTCGAAAAATATATACCAACCTGACTGTACTCAAGTGAGGTGGAATATAAAATAACTAATGAACAATCTGATTGGAAATGTTTAAAGAAGGCTTATACACCTGTCTCTCAAATGATTGTAATTATTCTATAATTCTTTTTTGCTTAACATTCCCTTTCTGAATAGGATTAAAATTGGTTTTTTTATCCTGATTCATGTTTCTACTTTGGGTACCTCCCTCTTCCCACACTCCTGTTGGGGAGAATCCCTTAGATTAGGGCCCAAAATAGAGTTGTCCCTTCGGGAATCTGAGGTTAGGGTAGAACTGAATTCCTAGAAGCATAATTATCCTGCTAAGGAGACAGACAACCCTAGATTAATGAATCCAGGGCAAACCATTAGGACAGGTAATGCACAAGTATTGGTGGAGGGATGCCAACCTTGTGACCTCAGTCTATCAGTTCCTGATTAACTACTCTGCTATACTAATGGAATTTCAGGCATATTTGAATCAGCAAACCTTTCTTCCTGTCCTTCAAGTTATCCCATTTAAATGACAATTTACATATAAAAACTGACACACAGCTGCAGAAAGACATCAACTGTGTCATGACAACCTAAAGCTATGTCTTCACATCTTTAAGTAAAGGGTCAATTTGGTGATCTAGATTATTTAATTAAATAAAAGTCTAGAGCTATGTTTTTGGTCTCTGTGATCATCCTTTACCGTTTAAATAGCATAAATTATATGGAAAATTACAAAATCTTCCCTCTTATTTGATGCTGTCCAGACATAATCATTAACCAATTTCCCTTCATTTAGAACGTTGCTGACATAGTCTCAGGGCCCGTCTTTTGCAGTGCAACAGACAGTGAGCCACAACATAAATAATGTGGTCTTTTCTAGCTTCATTTTTCTGTATCAGTCAGGGCCAATCTTGCATTTGATAATGCTGGAGAAGGTAATTCTATAATAGAATATACTTTGAAGGGTAATGGCATGACTTTTGACTCAAAATACCTCCTCTACAGATTCCATCATTAGAAAATAAACTGAGTTAGTATAGCATTCAAAAGAAGAGAGGAAAAGATTTTAAAGCTTTTAAGATAATGGTGTGTGTGTGCGTGTGTGTGTGTGTGTGTGTGTGTGTGTGTGTGTGTGTGTGTGTGTGTGAAGCTTTTTGGTTCTGGAGTCAGAGAATCAGGGTTCAAATCCCACTTCAACTCTATATTACACATGTGATATGGAGCAAATCATTTAGCTTCTCTAGGACTTAGTTTTTTCATTTGCATAATGAGGTTACACTAGGTGACCTTTAAGGACTCTTTTAGCTATAATCTTTGATGCTATAATTGGTCATTTCTTATTGATTACTTTCTGCTTCCATGATCTCATGCTGACATTGTTTCTACACTTATTGTTTTGTATTCCTTGAGAGAAAGTAATTATTAAATTAATCAAGTCTCTGCTTTCTAAAGGAGACAGCATAATCTGTTTTGATTTCTTTTTTCCTGCAGAAAAGCACAAATGAATGGCATTTTCACTGCTCTCAATTTCTATTTGTACATTTCAAACCATGCTAAGTGAGAAGGAGCACTTAACTGCAGTACCAAATGGAAGATAGACCCTGAGGAAATGTGGTCTCATTTACATGCATCTTATGGTGCCTTTTGTAAGATGTTTGACTTTGCACTTTTCCTTGGTAGCAAATGGGAACAGAATAAGTGTAGTGTGCAGAATTCAGTTGACAGTTTAAAGAGCTTAACAGAATTTTTAGTCCTTTTTTTAAAAAAGACATTCCTACAATGTAAATTTTAAGACATACAGTCTCTGGTGTTTTAGGGAGAAATGCTTATAGAATTCAAGATATCAAAGAAATAAAGATGTTAATGTAATGTATACATAATATAGTAAAATAATTTTAAATGGTAACTTGGTCCTTAGTCTAAATTATTATCAGACCTATTTGAAAAATTTAGTAGAGAAAAAGCAGTATGGCTATTTGGTGATGTTGAGAACCTTTGAGTATATTGAAGACAATTCACTCAAAGGGGAAAATATACTTCAGGGCCACAAAATTAAAAATCAGTTTGATTTGTTTTAAATATAGAAATTGAAGGAATTCCCTTTGAGAATTAAGAATAAGAAATATAAATCTATGCTCAATGTATACTTACAAATTACAAATACACTGTTATGGTTAACAGGATCAAGAAGAAAAAATGAACAAGAAATCAGGCACTAAGCAAGAGAGATTATTAATACTGACAATTCTGGCTTGATCCTTTGTTTGTTTGTTTTTTTTTCAAGACTTTATGATACTACAATGATTAATTAGCAGCTACCTAAATCTAAATCAGCTACCTAAAAAATAAATGTATAAAATGCCTGATGACTAAGTGACTAAAGTAGTATTTAGGTCTTTTAAAGCAAAAAAAAAAAAATGAACTCCAGAGAAATAAACTCAAATACTCATAGCCTCGAAAGTAATCAACCCATTATTTTACCCCACATAACAAAGATGGCTAGAATCACATTGTCCAATAATAGCAGAAATTCAGAAAATGCTTTAAGATTTTCAAAAGTCTTTATAGACATTATTTTGCTTGATCCTCACAAGAACTCTATAATAAAGGTAGTATGGACCATTATGTAAATAACATTTACATTTAACAGATTTTGCAAATAAGTTAAGGCATAGAATGTTTAAATGACCTGCTTGTCCTTAAGTAGTTGATAATTGTCAGAGATAGGAGTACAAAACATGTCTTCCAAACTCTGTCTAGTGCTCTTCCTACTATATTATATTCTGGATAAAGATTATGGGTATCATCCTGAAAAGAATCATTTAGAGAACATTTTAACATAGATCATTTCATGTCCCTTCTTTTTTTATAAACAACAATTTTTCCCCCTCTTTCTGGAAATGGTATAAGTGATAAGATGTACACAAAATTAAAATCCTGGATAAAGATTAGGTAGAAATTTTTCATTTGGCTCTAGTTGAACTCACTGTTTTAAAAAGTGATATATAGTACTAAGAAATGTAAAGTCCATATAAATCTTCAAAAATTAAAATAATGAAATTTAATACAATAAAATAAGCAGCTCCTGCTGCAAGGGATTTTCTAGAAACTTTGGACAATCAAAGAAAATTAAGATATACTCCCAAAGAACTTGAAATCTACTTGGGAGACATGCCATATACATATTTTAGAATTAACTAGCAATATAAGATATGTGGAGTGGTGAATATTGGTGTATAAAATAGTTGCTATTTGAGCTCAGAGGAAAAATCACCTGACAAATGGGTTGGGATGGTCACAGACAGATTCATAGAGGAGATGGGTAGGATCTTTAAAAATTAAGTAATTAATTCTTTTATAAGATTTTGAGTTCTAAATCCCTGCCCCCTTCTCTTCCCTCCTCAAGATAGCATGCATACAATATAAACTATACATGTATGGTCATATTAAGACTATTTCCATGTTAGTCATGTTGTGAAGAAGAATCAGAACATAAGGGAAAAATCATAAAAAAGTAAAAAAAAACACAACAACAAAAACAAAACAGTATGCTTCAATCTGCATTCAGACTCCATAATTCTTTCTTTGGATGTGGACAGCATTTTCTATCATGAGTCTTTTGGAATTGTCTTAAATCATTACATTGCTCAGAAAAGCTAAATCTAACAAAGTAGGTCATTGCACAGTGTTGGTGTTACTGTGTAAATATTCTCCCGATTTTCCTCACTTTGCTTAGTATCAGTTCATGCAAGTCTTTCCAGGTTTTTTTCTGAAATCTGCCTGTTCACCATTTCTTATGTAGCCATAGTCTTCCACTACATTTATATATCTCAACTTGTTCAGCCATTCCCCAATTGCTGGGCATCCCCTTGATTTCCAATTCTTTGCCACCACAAAAAGAACTACTATAAATATTTTCCTACATATGGGTGCTTTCCCCTTTTTAAATGTTCTCTTTGGGATACAGAACTAGTAGTGCTATTGCTGGATCAGAGGGTATGCACAGTTTTATAGCCCTTTGGGCTATAAATGGGTGGGATTTAACATGATCTTCAAAGGATGTATTGAATTCTGACAGTGCTTAAGGATGAGGGATGCAGAAGCATTCTACACTTTTGCAGATCTTAAACACAAAATCCAGTTATATATATTTTGAAAATTTTAAATACTATTGTCTCCAAGTCCAATGGTATTTAGTGTTCTTGATCCTATCATTTCCTGTCATCTCTAGGAGTTTGTTTCTTTGATCAATCCCTCTCTTTCCTCTCATATTAATAGGGATTTAAAGAAATATACATTTATAGTCATAGTCAATGTGCTCATATGTTTTTACATAACTATGCTTGTTATAGGGGAAGGCTTCTATTTGAGAAGGGGGCCAAATTGTGGAAAGTCAAAGTTGTGGAAGAAAAAAGAAAAAAAAAGCAAAGAGCGCTGATGAAACATTAATGATGGGGTTTAGGCTCTGGGAACCCCCTTGAATCTTCCCACTTTGTGAGGCATTTGCCTGAGGCCATAAGCCTTTCATTATCCCAAATCTGTTACTCTTAACAGAGCCTAGAATTCCATTATCTAGCTACTTCCCACCTATGATCCTATCAAAATATCTATACCCAAACTTATTACCCTTAAACTAGCCTAGCCCTCCATTGTCTGTCATTTCCATGTAGCTGTCAGCTATTTCCCACCTTTAATCCCATTGCTGGAGACTGACTTCAGTAGTCAAGATCCTCCTTAGATTCCTCAAGACACTCCCCAAACCCTTCCTCTAGACCACCCCTAGATCCCTCCCACAGTCTTTCTGTATATAGGATCAATCTATGTTACCTCCATTTTACCTCCACTGTGTGTCAGATTATACTGGTCCACTTTTTAATACAAGTGTCAGAAATACTTAGGCTCCTTAAGAGTCTTATGGCAAATCTTTAATAAACTTTGTTTTACTTTGACTGAGAGAAAGCTTGAGTCGAATTCATTTGGCAGGACCTGGTCTGTTGGTATTTTGGGCTCTGGAGCACCCCTAAACCCTAAACCTCAACATTAAGAATATAAAAAATATGGGGTGGCTAGGTGGCACAGTGAGTAGAGCGTCGGCCCTGGAGTCAGAAGGTCCTGAGTTCGGATCCGGCCTCAGACAATTAATGCACACACAAACAAAAACCTGTGTGACCTTGGCCAAGTTAATTAACCCCAATTGCCCTCCAAAAGGCAAAAAAAGAATATAAAAAATAACAGGGGATATTCAGAAGGGACATGGACAAGCAGGGAAGTTTTGTGCTTTTCCTATTATTTTCACTTAGAAACTGTACCCCTATAAAACCAAAGTTCAGTTTCTTATCTGTTTTTTTGTGTATTGAAATGCTTCTACTTGTTAATTTGGTAAGATGGCATCTACAGTGATGTAAATGCATTAGTCTTTATGCCCATAATCTTCAAAATTCTCATAATTTCTATGATGTGTTTTGTACAGAAGATATTCAAAAATTCCTACTTTTTACCTAAATTCCCTATTCTAAAACAATGTACATGCCCCAGCAATTATGTGTCTAGCATATAGCAAACCTTGCAAAATGCCGGATGGTTTCTTATCCCAATTAAGGAAGGGTCTTGGGAGAGAGAGAGAGACAGAGAGTATACAAGCACTCTGAACTTGGAGTAAGCAGAAAAGGAGAGACTTGAATTAATATCTACTTCTCATTTACTAGCTTTATTTCTTTTTTTCTTTTTTTTTTTTTAAAGCAATTGGGGTTAAGTAACTTGCTCAAGGTTACATGGCTAGTCATTTGATTTATGCGTGGGTGCTCATTTTCTGAGGCCGGATCTGATCTCGGGTCATCCAAACTCCGAGGCCGGCGCTCTTACTCACTGCGCCACCTAGCCGCCCCTTTAGGGCAATTGGGGTTAAGTAACTTGCCCAAGGTTACACGGCTAGGTTTTTGTTTGTGCGGATTAAGTGTCGGAGGCCGGCTCCAAACTCAGGTCCTTCTGATTCCAGGGCCGGCGCTCTATTCACTGCGCCACCTAGCCGCCCCACTAGCTTTATTTCTATGTACAAATCATTTAATCTCTCTTAGCCTTTAATTCTTTTTTTTCTCCAAATGCTTTATTAACTTCTGGTTGATATCATTCATTTCCATCAGATTCTAAGTTACAAATTTTTCCCCATTTTCCCCCTGGACAGTGATCCAATCTTCACTCTCCCATCTCTTCTCCCATACCCCCTTCAACTTTTCCAGTAAGGCAAGGTGAATCCCTGGCCCCAATGCCTGCACATCTTATCTCCCAATTATATGTAAAATAGTACTAATAATAGTATTTATATATATTTAGAACATTTGATTTTGTTTTGATTTTGTTTATTTATTTTTTAATTAATTTATTAATTTAGTTTCAGTTAACAAGATTCAATTCCATAGTTCCTTGATTTTCAAATTTCCTTTACTTCCCTCCCCCCTCCCCACATGACAGCATATAGTCCAGTATAGGATCTGCAAATGCATTCATATTAGACATTATTCCAATTACAAAGGCGTATTGTACTAGGTGGGATGAAAGATGGTAAGGAAGAAATAAAACCAAACAACGAAAAGAAAAAGATCATTTAGTTTGCTTCCATCAGGATTCAGGCTCAGTTCTTTCTAGTCATATCTCTGAATGGCGCTTTTCTCACTTTCTTGAGTCTTTCGGGATTGACTTATATCACTGCATTGCTGAAAAGAGTCCAGTCTGTCATAGTTGGTCATCAAAGATATGGTATGTCTGTGATTGTATACAAATTTCTTCTGATTCTACTCTTCTCACTCAGCATCAGTTTGTATAAGTCTCTCCAGGTAATTGTGAAATCCATCACCTCCTCGTTTCTTATTGCACAATAATATTCCATTACATTCATATACCACAACTTGTTTAGTCATTCCCCAATTGGTGGGCACCCCTTTAGTTTCCAATTCTTCGCAACCACAGAAAGGGCTGCTAAAAATATTTTTGTACATATGGGTCTTCCTCCCACTTCTATGATCTCTTTGGGATATAACCCTAGAAGTGGTATGGTTGGGTCAAAGTGTATGAAATTATTTATAATCCTTTGGGCGTAATTACAGATTGCTCCCCAGAATGGTTGGATAAGTTCACAACTCCACCAGCAATGTATTAGTGTTCCAATTTGTCCACATCCTCTCCAGCATTTGTCACTTTCTTGTTTTGTCATCTTTGCCAATCTGACATGAGAGATGTGGTATCACAGAGCTGTTTTGATTTGCACTTCTCTGATCAATAGTGATTTAGAGCATTTCTTCATATGCTTATAGATATCTTTAATTTTTTTTCTCTGAAAACTGCCTGTTGATATCCTTTGACCATTTATCAATTGGGGAGTGACTTGTATTCATATAGATTTGGCTCAATTCTCTATAAATTTTAGAAATGAGTCCTTTATCAGAGACACAAGTTGTAAAAATTCTTTCCCAATTTCCCACCTCCCTCTTGATCTTGGTTACATTGGCTTTGTTTGTACAGAAGCTTTTCAATTTAATGCAATCAAAATTATCCATTTTGCATTTTACAATAATCTCTAATTCTTTTTTGGTCCTAAAATCTTCCCCTCTCCACAAGTCTGTCAGGTAAACTATTCCTTGCTTTCCCAAATTGCTTACAGTATCATCCTTTATACCTAGATCATGCACCCATTTAGACTTGATTTTGGTATATGGTGTTAGATAGTGATCTATGCCCAGTTTCTGCCATACTGTATTCCAGTTTTCCCAGAAGTTTTTGTCAAATAGTGCATTCTTATCCCAAAACCTGGGGTCTTTGGGTTTATCGAACAATAGATTGCTATATTCATTAACTGCTGGGTCTCCTGCACCTAATCTATTCCATTGATCCACTACTCTACACCTCTGCCAGTACCAAGTAGTTTTGATGACTGCTGCTGTATAATACAGATTAAGATCTGGCATAGCTAGTCCACCTTCCCTAGCATTTCTTTTCATTAATTCCCTTGATTGGGAACAATAATTCCTCATTGTTTTTTTGATTTCCTCTTCATTAGAGGTAGATTCACCCTTTTTATTTTTGATACTCATAATTTGGTTTACTTCTTTCTTTTTTTATCATATTGACTAAGGGACTATCAATTTTGTTGATTTTTTCATAAAACCAGCTCTTAGTTTTATTTAATAATTCAATAGTTTTCTTAATTTCAATTTTATAAATCTCTCCTTTGGTTTTCAATATTTCTAATTTAGTACTAAATTGGGGATTTTCAATTTGTTCTTTTTCAAGCTTTTTCAATTGCATGTCCAATTCATTGACATCCCCTTTCTCTAATTTATTCATGTATGCACTCAGGGATATAAAACTTCCCCTGAGAACTGCCTTTAGTGCATCCCACAAATTTTGGTATCTTGTCTCATTATTATCATTCTCTTGAATGAAATTATTGATTGTTTCTTCTTTGACCCATCCATTCTTTAGGATTTAATTGTTTAATTTCTATTTAGTTTTTGGTCTGTCTTTCCCTGGCCCTTTATTGCATATAATTTTTATTGCATCGTGATCTGACAATCATGCATTTAATATTTGTGCCTTTTTGCACTGGATTGTGAGGTTTTTATGCCCTAGTACATGGTCTATTTTTGAGTATGTACCATGCACTGCTGAAAAGAAAGTAAATTCCTTTTTATCTCCATTCAGTTTTCTCCAGAGATCCATCATATCTAGTCTCTCTAAGATTCTATTCACCTCCTTAACTTCTTTCTTGTTTATTTTGCGGTTAGATTTATTGAGTTCAGAGAGGGGGAGATTAAGGTCCCCCACTAGTATAGTTTTGCTATCAATTTCTTCCTCTAATTCCTTTAACTTCTCCTCTAGGAATTTGGATGCTATACCACTTGGTGCATATATATTAAGTAGTGATATTGCTTCATTCTTGATGGTGCCTTTTAGTAGGATATAGTTTCCTTCCTTATCTCTTTTAATTAGATCTAATTTCGCTTTTGCTTTATCTGAGATAAGTATTGCTACCCCTGCTTTTTTTACTTTAGCTGAGGCATAATAAATTTTACTCCAACCTTTTACCTTTACCCTGTGGGTATCCCTTTGTTTCAAATGTGTTTCTTTTAGATAGCATATTGTAGGATTATGGCTTTTAATTCATTCTGCTATCCACCTCTGTTTTATGGGAGAGTTCATCCCCATTCACATTCACAGTAATGATGACTATCTGTCTCTTTCCCTCCATCTGATTCCCTCCCCTGTTTATGTTTTTGTTTCTTCCTTCTCCCTTCCCCTCATTGAAGTTTTCCCTTTTGACCGCCCCCTTCCTCAGTGTTCCCACCCAGTGACCGCTGCTCTTAACCTACCCTCTCCCCTTACTACAATTTCCCTCCCTTCTAATCCCCCTTTTAGTCTCCCCCTTTTCACCCCCCCCTTACCCTTCCACTATCTATAGGACACAATAAATTTTTATACTTATCAGAGTAAATTACTCCCTGTTTGATTCCAAACCAATGAGAATAAATTTCAAACAGTGCTCCTCTCCCTCCCTCCCTTTCCTCTATTTAATGAATTTATGTGTCTATTGTGCACATTAGAATCTTAAACTTCACTGATTAATTTGATCCCTCTTTGGACCAGAACCAGTGAGAATAGTGTTTAAATGATGTTCTTCTCCCTCTTTCTTTCCCCTCTCCTATAGTGTGTTTTAATGCCTCTTCAGATGGCATATTTTACCTTTTCTTAGCTCATCCTTTCCTTTTTCCCATTACAGTCTCTTTGATCCCCTTAATAGTCTTTTTTTTTTACTTCATGTTAGTGCATTCATACCCACACCCTCTATCTAAGTATAACCCTTTAGAAGGTCATGATAATCATAAAGATTTCGAATATTGACAGTTATCAGCTCCACATATAAGGTTGTGAACATTTTGCTCTTGTTGCATCCCAAGTAATGAGCATGTGTTTGTGGGTGTGGGTGTGGGTGTGTGCGCATATGCATGTGTGAGTCTCTGTTTCCCTTGTTTACCTTTTTATATCTTTCTGGAGTCTTGTAATTGGAGATCAAATTTTCCATTGAATTCTGGCTTTTTCATCAGGAAAGTCTAGAAGTCTCTTATTTCATTAAACATCCATATCCTTGCCTGAAAGATTATGCTCAGTTTTGCCGGGTAGTTAATCCTTGGTTGTAGTCCTAGCTCTCTTGCCCTACGAAATATCAAATTCCGGTCCCTCCGCTCTTTTAATGTAGAAGCTGGAAGGTCCTGTGTGATCCTAACTGTAGTTTCTCGATATTTGAATTGTTTCTTTTTGGTTGCTTGTAGAATTTTTTCTTTAATCTTGTAATTCTGGAATTTGGCTACTGTATTTCTGGGAGTTTTCAGTTTGGTATCTCTTTCAGGAGAAGTCTGGTGAATTCTATCGATAGCTATTTTATCTTCTGATTGCAGGACCTCAGGACAGTTTTCTTTGACAATCTCTTGAAGGATGTTGTCTAGACTGCTTTTTTCATCGTGGCTTTCTGGTAGACCAATAATTCCTAAGTTGTCTCTCCTGGATCTGTTCTCTAGGTCATTTATTTTTCCAGTGAGATAGTTTACATTTTCTTGCAATTTTTCGATCGTTTTGTTGTTGTTGTTGTTGTTTTTATCGATTCCTGCTGCATCATGGAGTTCTGAGTTTCAGTTTTATTGTATCTAATTTTTAGGGAATTATGGTCTTCAGTTAGTTTTTAAAGTTCCTTTTTTAAAAAAAGCGAGGTATTTTCTCCAATTACTTTAATAATTTTACTTTTTAAGGATTTGTTTTCTTCACTGAGACTTTTTTCCTGGTTGGTCACTGCTTCCCTTATTTGGTCTTTAAAATTTTTCTTAAGCTCCTCCAGGAATGCTATTTGGGCTTGAGACCAGATCGTGTTTCCTTCTGTGGTCTCAGGTGTGGGTAGAGAGTCTATATTGTCCTGTGTATTTAGTTGTTCTTCCCGTACATAGTAGGCTCGAATAGACTTTCTTGCCTTCCCCTTCTCCTTTTCAGCTTCCTTCCTTCCCATTGTGACTTCCTGTTTCTTAGTTTCTCAGGCTATGAGTTTAGGGCCTGATCTTTGACTTTGAATACCTCTGGGTGGCTAGTTTATGGCTAAGTCAGGGAAATCAGTTAGGAATGTATATGTGTATGTTCGGGTGAGTCTGACCACTTCAGGTTTCTGCCTCTATACCCGTGGACTATAAGTAGGCTTTTGTTGGTGAGGTGGGGCTTGTTGGGACCCCTCCCTCTCTTCTCTTCAGGCTCCTGGCTGTTGCAGTTACACCTCTTCTTGGAGACTCAAGCCTGAGGCTATTTCCATTAACTTGGGATTTCAATCTCAGTGGGAGCCTTATCTTTGGGTTTTCTGCTTCATGAAGGATGGATGGCAGGATCAGAGCATCTAGAATTTACTTTGCCATTCCAGCGCCTGTATTATACAGGCAGGCAGTTTCTAAACTTCCAGGTTGGTTGCTGAATGTAGCCGGAAAAGCCACTCTCTCCACTGGGGCCCCAACTCTCCTACCTGGCTTCAGTGATCCTTTACCTCTTCGAGATGACTGTGATTTGGCCTTGTTAAGTCTGCAGGCTGGGGCTTTTTCTCTCTCTGGTGTAGTCTGCTTGTGTGCTCTTAGGTCTGAGCGGTACAGACCCCATGAACTCTGCACTCGACCAGTCCGGCCACACTGGGCAACCTCCTGGGCTGCACTCTGCCACACTCTGTATTCCAGTGGGCTCCGTCACTTCAGAATCCGCTCAGATTCACCCTTTGTGACTTAGTGACCAAGGAGCTCAGCGAGATTACTGCTTCCTTTCCACCATCTTGGCTCCTAGAGAGAACATTTGATTTTAAAATTTCTAATTCCAGATCATTGTCTTCCTCCTTTGTCACCCACCATTACTGGGAAGATAAGCAGTTCAGTAAATATTGTACATGTGTAGCTATGCGAAACATTACCATAGTAGATATATTGTAAAAGACTTACTATATTTCCCTCCCTCCTATCCAAATTCGCACCTGGTCCACTCCCTAATTTGATATTATCCCTTTTCAAAAGTGGGTGCTTCCAACTTCCCTCCCCCCTAGCGTGCCATCCCCTCCATCATCTTCCCCCCTCTCCCTGCCCCCCACTCTGCTGTAGTGTGAGATATCCCATTTAGTATGTATGTCATTCTCTCCCTGAGCCAAATTCAATGAGAATAAGGTTTTGCATTTTTGCCTTCCTGTTCTTCCCCTCCCCTGCAACCAGTTCCCCATTGCCTCTTCTACATGAGATAGTTTACCCCACCCTGCCTCTCCCCATCTCCTCTTGCTACTTTCCCCTCTCACCTCTTAACTTCACCCCTTAAGAATCATCCCTTCCCAACAAATTCAACCTGTGCCCTCTATCCATGTATACCTGTAAACATATATACACACATTCACATATGTATTCATATGCCCATATACCATTCTTCAATTATTTTCATACTGAGAAAGGTTTCATCAGTCACAGTTGTTGTTTTTCCATGTAAGAATGTAAATAGTTCAACTTTGATAAGTTCCTTTTGATTTCTTTTCTCTGATTACATTCTCAGGCATATCTTGCTTCTTGTGTCTCAATGTCAAATTTTCTATTCAATTCTGTTTTTTTTTCTTCAAGAATGCTTGTAAGTCCTCTATTCCACTGAATGACCATATTTTCCCTTGAAGCAAGATACTCAGTTTTGCTGGGTAAGTGATTCTTGGTTTTAATCCCAGCTCTTTTGCCCTCCAGAATATCATATTCCAAGCCCTTCAGTCCCTCAGTGTAGAAACTGCCAGATCCTCTGCTATCCTGATTGTGTTTTCACAATATTGAAATAGTTTCTTCCTGCCTGCTTATAATATTCTCTACTTGAAATGGGAATTTTGGAACCTGGCTACAATATTCCTAGGAGTTGTCTTTCTGGGATCTTTTTGAGGAGGTGGTCTGTGGATTCTTTCAACCTCTATTTTGCCCTCTTATTCTAAAACATCAGGAGGATTTTCCTTGAGAATTTCTTGAAGGATTATTCCGAGATTCTTTCTTTGATCATAGTTTTCAGGTAGTCCAATAATTTTTAGATTATCTCTCCTGGATCTATTTTCCAGGTCAGTGGTTTTTTCCTTTGAGATATTTCACATTGCCTTCTACTCTTTCATTTGTTTGGATCTGCTTAATAGCATCTTGTTTTATCATAAAGTCACTAGCTTCCACTTGATTTGCTCCTAATTCTGAAGGAATGAATCTCCTCAGTGAGCTTTTGAGATTCTTTTTCCAACTGGCAAATTCAGCTTTTTAAGGCATTCTTCTCCTCATGGCCTTTTTGAGCCTCTTTTACCATTTGAGTTAGTCTATTTTTAAGGTGTTATTTTCCTCAGTCAGGCTGTTGACTCTTATTTCATACTTTTCTTGCATCTTTATCATTTCTCTTCCCAATTTTCCCTCCACTTCTCTTATCTGCTTCTGAAGGTCCTATATGGCCTGTAACCAGCTTTGGGCCTTTTGGTGCAGGATTTCTGACCTTAAAATCCTCCTCTTGTTCCGTGCTTTGAACCTCTTTGCCCCAAAAATAGGAGTCTAATGTCGAATTTTCCTGTTTATTTTGTTTCCTTTGCCTAGGCATGTTGCCACTCAATTACTTGATGTTTGGGCTTGTTGCCATAGTGGGACTCTGCCACCAGCCAGGGGAGCCTCCACCCAAAACAGTGGGGTTTTCTCAACTGCTGGACATATTAGTTGGGTGGCCTCTCTGTAGCCTCCACACACTCTGGCAAGCTATTCACACATACCAAGACCTCCACCCCAGACCACAATCCAGATCCAAGAAAGGTAAAGGAAGAGCAATTACCCCTCAGACTAATTGCCCGATCCCCCTACAGTTCACAGGCCAGGAGCTGAAGCTGCAATGTGGCAACTTGGTGCAAGGTGCCTTGGCTCCTCAGCAGCTTGTTACCCTGAGGGGAAGAAATGCTCTTCCAACCAGTCCCAAAGTCCATACAGCACTAACTTCTCACTTTGTCCATGGCATCAACGTGTTGATATTCCTGGAAACACCATAGCTGCTAGTGTTCTGGGGTACCTCCAGCCAGCTGCTGTTCTGGCCGCCCAGGGGCTAAAACCTCTGAATCATTTGGTCTTGGGCTAGGCTCCCAGAGTACTGATCTGGCCACACCCTGCCAGGTTGCCTGGCTGTCCTCGGTGGGCACTTAGCTTCTCTGTGTCATTTTGTGGGTTCTGGAGCTCTAGAGGTTGTTCAGAGCCCCCCATAATATAATTTTCAATTGGTGTGGGCTGGAGCTCTGCACAAGTGCTGTTTCTACTCTGCTATCTTGACCCCGCCCCCCTTAGCCTTTAATTCTTAATATATTAAATGGGGATAATATTACTAACCTCTTATATGATTATCCCTCTTTGTTTGATTGATTAAATGAGATAACATTTGTAAAATGCTTTACAAACTTTGAACTATTTTATAAATACCAGTTATTATTATTTTCATTGCCAAATTCACAGAAAACCTCAAATTAAAAAGACATTCTGCCTTAAACCAAATTCTCTCTGGTTTTCATTGATTGGCCAAAAATAAGTCCCAGTCCAAGCTTCATTTGGTCATTGTTGGACTCTGATAGCTCAGTGTGAGTATAAATAGCAATTGATTCTGTTTTGTCCAGAAACTCTGAGGGTCTTCCCTTCCCAGACTTATTTTTTTAACTAGGTAAAAGTGATTACTCTTTGTCTCATTTCTTGAGACATTGGCCTGGAAATTATCTTCTGCTTTAGCTTCTACCACATTCCTTATGCCATTTCTACCTATCTGACTTCTCTATAATCTGCTTGGTTGGAACATCTTTAATCTATTACTCTATTTTCATGTATGTCCTCCAAGGCTCTGACCTGGGTTCTCTTCTTTCTCGCAATCTCTTCCTTGGTGATATGAGCACTCTCCATGAATTCAATGATAGTCTCAATGTAGATGACTACCAAATCAGTATTTTCTCTCCTCTGGACTTACTCTCTACATCACCAGCTATCTGCTACAGAGCTCTGCTTTTATGTCCCATAACCATTTTAAACTTAATGTCTAAATTGGAATTCATTTTTGCTCCTTATCCCTCCCTTCCTCCTCTTCTCTAGCCTACTTTTTCTTGAAACTTCCCTGATTTTGCTTATGGAACCATTATCTTCCCAGTCACCCAGTCTGATAATTTCATAGGAATTCTTGAATCTTCCCTCTCCTTCACTCCCATGAATGTTCTGGAGCTATCAGAAACTAGCTCTGATGAGCTCATTGCTAAATTTTCATTGTAAGCATTTACACCTCAGAAATCAGGAAACATTACAAATCAGGGCTTGATTTAATGCTTTTTTAAAAATTGTCTAGACTTAAGAAAAAATATAGAAAATTTTAATAATGCAGATTAAGCTCAAAGTGCCTTGTGCATACATTTCCTTCCAGAGAATCTATTGCTAAACATTTACCACTACTTCCTTACTCACTTTCTTTCCTCCTCTAAGATTAAATCAATTAAGAAAGGCTTGTTGAATCTGTCTCAATGCCACTGGAGCATGGGACCCCACTTTTTATTTATTGCCACATATTCTAAAGCCTTCTCAATTCGTCTCCCTACTGCTAGTCTCTCCCTGCTCCAATCCACCCTCCATATAGTTACTAAAAGTTTCCCTAAAGTACAACCTGACCATGCTGCTTTATTAACTTTAGGATATATCTATTCTTTTAGAATGAAATAAGAACACCTCAAGATTGATCTCCATAGATTTTGCTTCTACCTTCCTTCTGAACTTATTTCATACCATTCTCCCAGTTCTCTGTAATCATCCTGACCCATATTGACCACTATCTAGCCATCTTCGTGCTACAGTTCCTTATCTGTAACCTGGTTCTCTGTCTCTCACCTTGAAATTTTGGGCTTCTAAATGGTGAGAGATTTTCATAATTAGTTTGATTCACACCAACTACAATGATGCTCCTAGTCCATCTTTTAGCCATACTATCACTGGGGATGATACACCTCACCTCATAATTGGAGTTTAAGATCCCTGAAAATAGAAACTGTATCTTCTGGGCATTTAGCACAGCGACTGGCACAAAATAATCCCTTAATAGATATATATTCATTCATTTATTTATATACTTTCGTCCCCTGATTTATGATGTCAAGTAATCAGATTAATAGTACTATTCCTGGATAGGGTATGTGAGTTTAATGCCTTATGGCTTCACTCACTATCCCTATGCCTTCTCAATAAAAAAATACCCCTCCCTTGCCATCACTTCCATTCATTTCTCTCTGCCTCTCTCTCTCTCTGTCTCTGTCTCTTGGTCTCTCTCTCTCTCTCTCTCTCTCTCTCTCTCTCTCTCTCTCTCTCTCTCTCTCTCTCTTCTATGTAGGTATGTATTTATGTGAATACATGCACACATAGGTATATATAAACATATTGACTTTCCCTACTGTAATATAAGCTCTTTGAGGTCAAGGATGTATTTGCTTCTTGCATTTGTATTCCTAGTGCTTAACACAATTCTTGACACACAGCTAAGACCTTAATAAGCATTCATTTTATTTTTCCATGTAATAATGCATATTCTAGCTGGCCTACTACTTTATTGCTCAGACCATATACTCTCCTTCCTACATGGATCAGGAGAATCCATCTACCATGTCTGGAACATATTCCCTTCTTACTTTGACTTCTGAGAACTCTTGTTCTCTTCAAGGTTCATCTTAAGTGAAACTAAATTCTACATGAAGCCTTTTCTGATTTCTACCCACTCTCTTCAATGATTTTTTTCTCTTCTTGAGATCAATAAACTTATTTCTATACACTCTGTGTCCCCTAGTACACCTACAATCTCAGTCAACTCTCAACTTTTGTGGGGTAACATTCTAGAAAACAGCAGAAAAGTGAAATTGAAGCCATGGGAAATAGGGGGTTAGGTTCCTGTGACCAAAAACTGTAATCTATTTCTAGAGATTTTTGAAATGCACTTTTGTGCATAAAATTCTCTATAATAAATCATTAATCCTGATAACATGAATTTTCGCTAAAACATAACCATGAAATAACACAGAAAATGCAGTACACAAAATAAAACTGATAACAAGAAAAACATTTTTCTCACTAGTAACTCCCTAGAATTCTGTGATCATTTGTGTTAATATCTCAATTAAAGAACAAACACTGATTTCAGACAATATTCCCTTTTCATAATATGTGAAATCTGTAACCTTTTTAACATGAATTTTATTTCTACCATATCAAATGGTTATGTCAGAGCATTGTACTGCATACTATACTACTATGAACCTCTCTACCTTGGACACACTCTGTGAAAACCAAGGAAGAGGTTGCTGGGATGTTAGTCACTGTCATGGAGATACTGAAATTGACAAGGTTTTCAACATCAGCTTCCACACTCTATCCTTCTTGGTTGGTGGATGGCATTGGAGATTGTGAAGGATGCACCAGCTTGAAATAATCCCTCTCTGAGTAAGCTGGGCTGCAGACATTCCCCCATCTAATACCTTCTCTCTTACTTTGAATCACAGTGCCTACCCATAGATAGTCTTGGTTAGTAATTCTATTTGGCAAGATTCTTTTTTTTTTTTTTGCTTTTTGGAAGGGGGAAGGCAGGGCAATTGGGGTTAAGTGACTTGCCCAGTGTCACACAGCTAGTAAATGTTAAATGTCTGAGGCCAGATTTGAAAGCAGGTCCTCCTGACTTCAGGCCTAACATTCTATTCACTGCACCATCTAGCCACCCCTATTTGGCAAGATTCTAAGGCACTATTTTTCACTCAACAATTGATCCTTTTGATGCTGAATTACCAGGCTTTATTTTAAAAATAATCCTTGCAATATTGATCTGATAATGAGGTTTGGGATGGAAAGGCATCAAGGACTTTGCACTCCTGGGCCTAGAGTACAATGCACTTACACATGTTATAATTGTAACACAAATTTGAGTTTTAATGGCAAGCAATGAAAATTTGTAATTAATGCAAAGGGAGCTCTTTACAATGGTAGAATGAACAAGACCAGTAAAGCAACTAGTAGGATAGGAGCCTCTCCAGAAACTTGTGCATGTCTTTCTCTTTCTCTCTCTCCCTACTGTGATAGCTGTTGTCACCTTGGATTTTAAATGAAAACAATCTTTACAACAAAATGAAGGTCTTTAATCAGGGTGAGTGAGTTGTAGCTTAGGGTGTCACACAGCAAGTGCTGGGCAACCCAAGGAAATAGCTGGGAACAGAGTTTATGTAGGGTACTAAGGCAGAGAGAATGATCAGGCTACAGGTGGGAGGAGTTAGGCATCTCACAATCTCATACGTAATTTGTTTTGCATCACCAGCAAAAGTCCATGAAGAAGTGAATTTCTGGAGGAGAGAATTTGGGAGATTTACAAAGCATTCGGAGGCCGGAAGGGACAATGTCTGGTAAGTCCCAGACAATTCATTGGTCTGGGAATGAGAATGCCAATTTCCCTTAGTTCTTAATCAACCATGTTTATCACTGGAAAGAACTTGGCTGACAACATAAAAGTGAAAATGAGGTTACTGATAAAATCACACAAATGATTGAAGTTGTGAAAGTTAACCTTGGAAATGTTGAACATTGACCCTAGTTCCTTTCTTTGAAACCTTAGTATCTAACAGAAAGTACTGCACATAGTAAATGCCTAATAAGTGTTCAATTTAATTGCTGAAGTTAATTTTAAGGTTTTTGAAAAATGGTTAACAATTAATTCAGTTTCAGTAGCAGAAGAGGGGAAACATGCATTTACAAAGCACGTAACAATATGTTAGGCACTGTGCTAAGTACTGGGGATACAAATAGAAGCAAAGAGAAAAACACTCTCTACCCTCAAGGAGCTTTTATTTCAATAGCTATGAGAACATATGCAAGGGAGATGAAAAGCATGGGGACTAGAAGGAGGGATGAAGTTACTCTGATTCTTCTGAAATCCCAAAATCAGTAATAGGGCTGGGAAAGGAATGGAGGCAGACTGGCTCTTGGAGCCTGCACACAATGGAGGTATTAGAAGAAATTCACCAATGGGAGAAAGGGACTAGGCTTTGTGGATGCATATTTCAGGGGAAATTCTAGGATGAGATATCAGTAGAGGAATCATGGTCTTGAAGTCTGAAAAGTTGAGGCCAGGAGGGGAATAAAGGCAGGTGAGTGTGGCTTTTCTCCACACAATGGAACTCATCAATGGGAAAAGAGTATCAAATCTTTTGAAGAGATATGCCATAGTACAGTAGATTATTCTTGGGCAAGACAATCCACCAAACAGTCATATGTATTAAGCAATAGACAATCCCTGCTGTCAAGGAACTCACAATTTAATGGCATAGAAAATAATTATGCAATTATGTACAGACAAGATATACAGATGATAAATTTGGAATAATTAACATACAGAAGACTCTAGTATTAAGGGGAGATAAGGAAAGGGCTCCTGTAGAAGATGGAATTTTAACTGGGAAGGAGAGAATTCTGGGTGTAGGTCACAGTCACTGAAGGTCAAAACTATGGAATGTCATGTTCAGGAAACATAAAGGAGGCCAGTGTACCAACGGAAATGTGAAAGAAGAGTGGAATAGGCTATAAAGGGTTTTAAAATCAAAACAATAGATTTCATATTTGATTCTGGAGTTGACAAACAAACATTGATGTTTATTAAGCATGGAGTGAGGGGAGGTGACATTATGTGTTTTAGGAAAATCACTTTGACTGCTGGGTAGATGAGAGACCATTGGCAAGGGAAACCAATCAGCCAGATGATGTCATAGTCTAGATTTGAAGTTATGAAAGCCTGTGCTAGAATGGTGGCAAGAGAAGGCCTCAGGTGCTGCAGAAAGTTCCAGAATGATACAGTAATAAAACATACAAAGTCTAAAGTTCATAAAGACATAAATAGGGCCAGGATGAATGAATGGTAGGCTAGCCTAGGGCAGTTAGGTGACACATTTAGATAGAATGAATTCAGAATCATGAAGACTCATTTTCATGAGTCTAAATCTGGCCTAAGACACCTACTAGCAGTGTGATCCTGGCTGAGTCACTTAACCCTATTTGCATCAGTTTCCTCATTTGTAAAATGAGCTAGAGAAGAAAATAACAAACCTTTCTAGTATCTTTGCCAAGAAAACTCCAAATTGGGTAATGAAGAGTTGGACTAAATAGCAACAGCAGACTGAACCATTCCACAAAATGTAAACTCCAGAAGAAATTCAATAGGAGAGGAGAAGAGAGAGGGCTTAAAAAGAGACATTCTAGTCTGACTAATCCATAAGGATGGTAGACTGTTTCACCACCTGAGTCACTGAGGCAAGTTCCAAGATGATCCAGCAGTAAAGAAGTCATGATTTTGAAATCATGGAATGGGGCTGGCCACATCTCTCGGGAGTTCTAAGGATACCCTTCATGGGTTAGAGGTTTCTTCCCAATGCTATCAACTTAAATATCCATTTTGATGTGGTATGCCTAATAACATATCTCCTGGTGTCAGTTTGTATCTCCTTAAGGTCAATGATCCCAGTGATTAAAGCCCTATTCTCAATTTAACCAGTTGATTTTTCCTCAGTATTGACTAACCAATTAACATCACTTAGCTATTAAGAGTATTTACCAATAGGATATAATAAGATCAAAAGGACAAAAACTGTCCCCTTTCGACTGTAGTCCCCAAGGTATGCTCAAATCGAGATTGATACTCTAACAAACTTTATTCTTCCTACCACTGAATTCCCTTCTAGATTAGGTGTAGTCACTGGAACAATTGCACCCTTGTTTGGATGTAAGCTGACTCATCCTCATACCTCATAAGGAAAGAAAGGTTTACTTCCTCTTTGCCTTTTGTTATATACACTCAATTCCAGTTCAGTAACTTGAAATACTTTGCTTTTAGTGAAAATAATGCTTTCATTTGCTTTCATTGGGAAGGAATTCTTGTGTTAGAGGCAGGCATACACACACACACACACACATTTTTCACATAAACTATCAGTAGGCAGAGACCCCTGGACATGCTTCCAGAGCTGAGTATTTTTTCCCCAGTCTCTGCTGTGTTATATCTATTTAAATAAAAATGAACATAGATATTACCATGGTTGCCAAGAAATCAGTTATGGGCCAAATATAGACCATGCTGTATAGATCAGTTTGAGGAACTTATCCAAAGTATTTAACATAGATCTACAAACCTTTCGAAAAGTACAATAAATATTTGTTAACTTTTTAAATAAATTGCAAGTTTTGAAAAAAAGCACTCCCTAGATAGGTTACTGATATTTATTGCTTTGCTTCACAGATAAATAATGTTAGAAGCACATGATTTGCTTACAATATCTCCAGTATCTCCAGTATCTAGTGATGGAAAAGTTGTCACTGTGAAGTAGTGTTTGCTGAATTTTTAGATCCTGTACAAAATGGGTATTATATTACTTGAATAGAAATTAATTTAAGGAAATTTAAAATGTCACAGAAATCAAGATCAGACCTATAAAAATCCAGGTCAGGAAGATCTTCTGAATTAGTGTCATTTGAGATTTCCACAAAAATGGATTAGATATACAATGTCCAGCCATAACCATAGTAGTACAGTGTATGATTAACACTGAAATTCAACTATCAGAGATAGGGTCCTCTAGACAAAAATTGATGAGAATTTGTAAAGAAGTCTGATAGAGGTTACACTATGTCATAATAAGTTACATATGGTTGCATGACCAAGATATAAAGGATCATGGCATGGACAAATTGAAGGAGAACAGGTAGAAACTAGAAACTAAGGGGATACCCATCAACTGAGAAATATTTGAATAAAATATTTTCTTTGTATACAAGGGCTATATCACAAATGAAATGGATTGAGAAACTCATGAAGATTTATATGAAACTGATACATAATGAAGTAAGTAGAACCAGGAGAATAATGTATACAGTGATGATAAAATTGTAAAGAAAAACGATTCTGTGACATTTAAGAATTCTGCTCCATGCAAGGACCAGGCATGGTGCCAGAAGTCTAAAGATGAAGCAAATTTATCACTTTGTGACACAGAAATTATGGGATAGAGGTGAAGGATGAGACACACATTTTCAGAAATAATTATTATGTGTATTTGTTTTGTTTGACTAAACTTATTTTTTTACAAAGGAGATCTTTTATTTATTTATTTATTTAGCTATTTGTTTGCTTGTGTTGTCAAGAAGTTTGTGAGGAAGAAGAGGTATAGTGAAAATAGTGCCAAAAAAAGAACAAAAGATGAAAACAGCATCAGTGAAACATTTTGCACAAAAGGGAAAAGAAAGAAATTCTGAGGGAGATACAGACAAGCAGGATAGCCTTGGAATTCACCAGTTGAATTAATTATATATATTTTAAAAGCTAGTATTATATAATGAGATTAATGATCCTTTATGCAACCCTTTTTTTTTCCTGTTCTTTGTATATGAAAATGTTCATGTTTGTAATTTGTCAAGTTCATGATAAAAATAAATATTACATGAAAAGTAAAAAATAGATAATGAATCATATGATCTATTTCAACCAATTCAAAATATTATAAGTGGAAATGTACTTTGAGAAACCTAAAATTTTGGCTTATATTCAAGAATTTTTCTAAGGGTGTACTGCAGTGTATGAATTAGGAGAAATACATCTGGAAAGAATTGTGGCAGAGACCAAAAAGTCCTCATGTTAAAAAAAATTAAAAAGAAGATTGTATAGTTCCAGTCTGGGTGGCCCAGGCACTCTGCTGACAATACCATCTATTCTGGGATAAATTGATGCCATTGTAATGTCTGAATAAAAAAGGAAGAAAGATGAAAAAGTACAAATGCTTGTAGTTATGCAAAATGATGAGCCAGATGCTTTTCTGGAGTTCAGTAAAGTAGGCAAATGAAATAGTTATTGAAAATAAATACAATACAACTATCCCATAATAAGACATTTTTATTGAATGACTATTTCCCCAACCACAATGCAAGTAGCCATGTAGACCTTCAGAGGAATAGATTTGAGAAAAAGTGCACAAAAATTCATTTTCACAGTACTTGGGTTCTCAATTGAAATTTTATTTGAGAATAGCTCCTTTTTATAACAGTTAATTTGAAACACAGTATCAGCTTCTTAGTTCAAACATTATCACTGGTTCACTATTCCCTTAAGTAAAAAGAAAGTATGGGAGAGGGTAAAGATAGTACAAGCATATTAACTGAAATGACAGAGAGGGTCAAAAGACAGTTGAACAAAGGTCTGGACAGCAACTGAGTTGTATATAGTTTAATAGGCAGCATCATTCTGATGTCAGATTGTCTCCTTTGGAATGGTTAATGGGATGGAAATTGCATATAATATTTCTTTGCATCAATAAAAAAGCAGCTCAACAATGAAGTCTTAGACAAAAAAATAGACAGCTTGTATGTAATAAAAGAAATACTTTGACAGATGAGCTAAACATCATATACCGAAGGAGAAAGATATAATGTATATAAAGAAACTTCAGTTTTGTCATTAATGAGCTATAGTCCTGAAGCCAGAATCATGTAATCCATATGCTATTTTGATCAGTGACAAAGATATTTACAGAAGGAATGACCCTCAGATGCCTGTCTTCTAAGTCCATTTTCATTTGGCAACTGGATAGAATTATTTGTCACATGACTGTAAAAGATTGAATCCAGGCAATAAAGAAGTGAAAGAGGACTTTTAGCATCCAGAGTCTGAGAAACAGCAATATAAAGACACTGGATACTGAAAAAGAGTTGTCCAATAGAGAGAAACAGCCTTCACTGCAGGGCATGCAAAAGGTCAAAAATGGCCACCCTAGCTCTTCAACATCTTGATTTATAAATGACTGAATATAATAGACTAATAAAAAAGAATTGGAATGAGTCTATTGGGATATGTAACTGGATGATTATTAGCCCCCTTTTCTCTTTCTTTAAAAATGGGTCAGATAATGACACATTGCAATTTGTGTCAATGTTGTAATTTCCATTTATATTCAGGGTACTGCTTTCTAACATGTCTCACTCTTAAAGGACTCCTTTCTTTTTTTTTACCAACAAAATAAACAAAGACAAAAATAAGTCTGTGTTACAAATTTGCAGAAATTGTTGCTCTGCCAGATTTCTTTTCTTTATTTAAAATGGAGCCAGACGTAGAGAACAGGAGTAGTAACAGTGACCATTATAAAGCTATTATCTGTTCACCTGTTGTTTTCCCTAAGATTCTTATGTATCCCCCTTTCTAAAAGAATAATCAGAGAATAGGCAATGAAAATGGCATTTGGGGGACACTGGTTAGCTTGATTTCATCTTACATTTCCATTTCAATGAATGATACTTGATTTTCTTTACTACATAAATAAGAAATATTTTATTTCTGAGTGGTGATGGAAAGGTAGGAGGAGGCACCAAAGACAGAAGTAAATTAAACAAGACAATACTTGATACTCCTGTAAACCTTTAATGCTTTTCTCTTTCTGTACACCCAATGCTTCACAAGCACTGTTTCTTTAAGTTGTTGGTCTTTGTACTAAACTACAATTTAATTTTCTCTGTGATGACAAAGGCCATGCAACAATAATAGTTTTATAGATAGAAGTTGACTCTTCTAGAAACAACTCAGATTATGAACCATATGAAGATTTTGCTTTGGGATTTCTCTCCTTCCAGTTGATTTGGGAAGAGGGGAATTTGGCCTTGATAAAGAACTAACAGAGCAAAGAGAATCAAGGCTGAGAATGGGAGTTCAGTCAACTCTATTGAGTCGTCAAAGGTTAGAACAAAAGACCATCTAGTTTGCCTTGAAACCTCTATCTGATGCTTCTGACTTTTGGGCTTTCTTGTTGCTCTCCTCATTTTCTCTGTAGCTGCTCAACATCATCAGCTCTGAATTTCCCAGTGGGTCTCTTTTTCTTTGCAAACAAGCAGAATAGCCCTCTGTGCTAATATACCTCAAGTCAAAAAGGATCTCTGCCTGATTCCCACCTCACTTGTAACATGAAGCTGTGATGAGGTTTAGTTTCTCCAAAACTGTCCTCTACACGAGGCAATCATGCTTCCTCACCTCCTTCTTTTTCAACACTTCATTTACATGGAAATTATTCACTCATTGAACTGTCAGAGTTTTATAACCAAGTTTTCTGCCTACACAAACTGCTTTTATTTCTTAAAGCAGTGAGATGATATTTACTTCTGTACATTTTTCCAGGGAATTTTGAAATCAAGGATAGAGTTTTTAAAATAGAGCTAATAACATTCTCCTCTGGTGGAATTTGACTGTGGAATGAAATCCTTACTTTGAATATAATGAATATTTCACTTCATAGATTTACTACATACCTGAAGTTTCTAATAGATTGTTAGTGTGACTTTTACTTGGCCAAATTTTATGACCTTTTATGATTTTTGTGATCAAAGAATGTATCTTGAACTATATTTAGATATATTCTGTTGCTCTTCAGCCCTGTCTGATTCTTTGTGACCCTAATTTGGGGTTTTCTAGGGAAAGATATTGGAGTGGGTTGCCATTTCCTTTCTCATATCATTAATGTTACTGCTGAGAAAACTGAGGCAGAAATAAGTGACTTACCCAAGGTCACATGACTAATAAGTATCTGAAGTCAGATTTAAAATCAATAAGATGAATCTTCCTGATTCCAGGAAAGCCACTTTAGCCACTGTACCACCTAAATGCCCATTTAGACATTTAAGTGGTCTATTTTATGTAAACTTGTATGGTATGAAAGGCATTTGATTTATATAGGCAGCTATAGTTTTCCCAAAAGGGATCAATGAGGTTGTCCTTGGTATATGGCTGGTCTAGGAAGGAGGCTTGAATGGTTTGATTTCCTCATTGCCTGAGGCATAAAAATTCCATACTCTGAAGTTGATGCAATGGAAGATGATTAGACATGCATATAGTGATTTCATGGGAGTTAACATGTTTTGGGGCATTTTTTTGCTACTTCTCTTCCTGAATTCTCCCAAATTCTCCTTCATATTACCCGAATATCACCTGAATTCTCCTTCATATTACCACAGTTCCTGATGGCATTGGTGTCCATCACCATATTGATTGGACTAACTGAGACCATGGAGGCAGAGGACCCAGATTAGGTGGTGTTTTAGACTAAGTTCAAGTGATGGGAAATCAGTCCTAAGAAGATCAAGGTCTAGCCTTTTCAATTAAATTCTTCTAGGATTAGGAATTATACTTTATAATATTTATAGAAATGAGTTCTCCCACATTCTATAAAGGAAGCTTAGAAGTTTGTTGAACTCAACATTTTAAAAATATTTTAAAAGTATTTAAAAGTGTTTTAAAAATAACTTTTTTTAAATTTACAAATTTGAAAAAAAACAAACAAAACAACAGCAAAAAAACCTACAAAAAGGAGCATTTCTACAAATAAAGGAAAAAAAAGGATTTTACAGCTTCTTGGCTTTGGATTTGAAACTTGGTGGGACAAATGCTACATAAGAACTAAACTAAACTATGAACATAATCTCCCCTCTCCTTGAGAGACACTGAAATTGCATAAAGGGAATTATGACTCTGAGATATCGGTGGGAACATATTTTCTTGTTTAGGCTACATTTTGGAAGTACATATTCTTTTGTAAAAGCTAATATGATTATTAAGTGGTTAAGTGGAACTGGAGTGCTTAAACTTCTAAAATGAAATTGGTAAGGACTCTAACCAATACCAGGGGTGAGAGACCATCTAACTCCCTGGGGCAAGATCAAAGAATGGCTGGTAGAGGGGATCAGAATTCTTAAATTTTTTAAAGGTGTTTGTCTTTATAGTGTAGTCATTTTATACTTTGTTCTCCTGGTTTACTTACTTTATTCTGTGTTTATTGGTTTATCTGAAGCTAGCCTAATCTTTCTTTTTTAAGCAAAAGTATTTAATGAAACAGCATAATAAGAAAGGTAACAATAAAACATTCCCTCCATAAATCTGGGCACACTATCCTACAAATGCACACATAAATACCAGGAACAGTTGACAAATAAGGAAGATACACGTAGAGAACATATATGGCCAGGGCATACACACAGGAGTACAGACACATAGGACACATTTCTAGCAAGAGTATACACATGTAGGCATCTAAGCCTCCAATACTGTGAGGACATAGCTAATCATTATTTCTCATGGCACAATAATATTCTGTTATATTCCTTCCCCAACTCTCATCCCTGCTTGGCTGTGTTGTTCTTCAGGAATATCTCCCTCCCTTTTCACGCAGCATCTTGTTTGGTTAAAAATTGTTTACTCATCCATATTTGCTGAAGTATATACCTCCCTTCTCCTGTAACTTATTTATTATGTGACTTTTTAATATCTAGCTGATATATCCATTTAGAGCTTGTTGTGATATATGGTCTAAATTTAATTTCTAATTTTAACTGTGTGAATACTTATTTTTCATGTGTTTTTTGTAAACAACATATTGTTCATTTTTATTTTAATCCATTTTATCCTCATGTTTTATGGGAAACTTTATTCCATTCATGTTCACATTTATAAATAAATATATTTTTCTCTCTATCATATCCAATTTTTTCACCCCACTTCCACTTTCATGGAAAAGAAAATGGTAGAAGAGGATTGTGCTCAGCTTTGGTGATATATAATTGAAAGAATATCCTTCCTCTTGAGTTTTCATCCCCATTTCTCCTTGCCTAAACCTTATCACTGATTTTTACCCCTTTTTCCTCTTTTTAATTATAACATTTCAGAACACCCTTTGAGGTTGGAGTTAGTTTTGCTTGTGATTATTCACTTCCTTACTACCCTCCCTCTTAAATTCTTCTTTTCCCTATCCTTTCCCCATCCCCCAGGCCTAAGTGTCCTCAGTCAGAACTCTGTAGTTAGCTGTCAATGATTGAAGTACTACTGTGGCCTTCCATCACCTCTGGGTTTTTTCCTCTTGGGGTTTCCTTGGTCAAGTCACTGTCACTTCTTTATTCTGAAGGCCTCCAAGAACAATGAGTTTTTAGTCTATCTGTGTCCGGCTTCTCTGGCAGACCTATCCTCATTGTCTATAGATTCTAGTTGTCTTTTTATGCACTTCTGGGCTAAATAAAGTAGCATGCTTATTTCTCTTGGGATTTTTTGTCATTGTTTAGTCTCCTGTACATTCTAGATCATTGCTAAAATAATAATGGGATAATTTGTGTTTTGGTGTGACCCTTCATAAACCCATCTTAAGCAGACCATTTAGTCCTTTGTTTAAGGGGGTGGAATTGTTCAGACAAGAAATAAAGAATTTGTTTACATATAAACAAATGAACAAAAGTTCTCTTGGTTTCAGATATATCACTGTCTAGCTATTTGAAACAACCTTGTTTGAACCTGTTCAATGGAATTCCTTTATTTGTTTTATAACACTAAGCTGTTGAACCATGCCTTAATGTCTATTTGTACAGAACCCAACTATTGAGTTGTTTCCCTCACAAAGGATTCAATTTTACATAAAATATTTTTTTTTTATTAGAGCAATCTTCTTCTGGAGAGGTTTTACCTGACAACCAGCAAATTGGCAAAGAACAAAAGAGAAGAGTCAATGTTGGAGAAACTTTGGAAAATCACAGATATTAAAATATTATTGGTGGAGTTATGCAATAGGTCCAATCACACTAAATTCCTATAATCTAGAATTATGTGAATGAAATGATTAAAATATCCATATTCTTTGATCCAGGAATTTGACTAATAGTCACATACCCCAAGAAGATCAGTAAAGAAAACTTTCCATTTGGTAACAAATTATTTATAACAGCCCTCTTTGTATTAGCAAAAAACTGGAGAGTGAGTAGATGTCTATCAAATGAAGAAAAACTAAAATTGTAGAGGCTTAGTGTAATATTTTTATGAATAGACATACACACATATGTACTGTCAACCTCCCAGAGTTACATCTAAGAAAAGACAAATGAATTAGTTTTTGTCCATTTATGGATTTATTTCTCTTCAAGTGTGAAAAATATACACTTGGAGCTATAGTGTTGGAACAGAGACCATTTTGCAGTTGTAGCATACAGTTTATATCCATTTTCAACAGGGGCTGATATAATTTTGTCATCATTTCATCTTCAGACAAAAAATATCTCTTCTATCATACCACCCTCCCCCACCCCCACCCCCGCAATTTGGGGTTATCTAGACAGAAGAATTTATCTCCACCCAAGTCTGAGGAGAAGAAGGCGGAGCTCTTGTACCTTAGATTAAATTATTTGCAGTTTGGACTGGGCTTTGACCAGGACAAGTAGAATCAGTGTAAACTCATTATCAGAAATGTCCTTTTGAAGAAAAAGTGAACTTAAAGTCAGGGCCTTGAAAGAAGGGCTGAGAGAAACTCTGAATCTTCAGGATAATATACGTGTATGTGCTCATACACAATATACACAAACACAAATGTATGTGCCTGATTATGTGTTTGTTGATGGAGATTTAACTTCAATTTTTTTTCTTCTATAAGTCATTTGATCTCCATAAAATAATTTATTTTCTCTAAAAGAAGGACATAAAGGGGCAGCAAGGTGGTGCAGTGAATATAACATTGGCTCTGGAGTCAGGAAGACTGGAGTTCAAATCTGACCTCACACACTTGACACACTTAATAGCTGTGTGACTTTGGGAAAGTCACTTAATCCCAATTCCCTTGCCTTCTCCCTTCAAAAAAAAAAAAGAGGAAAAATAAGGACATACATTAGTATATCAAGAAGAATAAAGTAGAGGCCATCAAAAGTGATACAGAAATATAAATAAAGTCCAAGTGGAAAATACATTTATATCGCTTAAATGCTTGCTCATCCATGAACTGAAAATCTGTGACTTTACTGTTGGAGGATGTGTCATAAAAGTAGAAATGCTTATACTCCTTACATTCTGGATGAACAGACTAGCCTGGGCAGGATTTTCTTCTTAAATTTTTCCCTCTGTGGCTGCTATCCCATAAGAAGGTATTATGGCCTATGCCATGGTACTTAAAATGTTGTTCAGTCATTTCAGTCATGCCTGACTCTTTCTGGCCCATTTGAGATTTTCTTTTCTTTCTTTTTTTTTTTCTTTTTGGAGGGCAATTGGGGTTAAGTAACTTGCCCAAGGTCACAGGCTAGGTATTTGTTTGTGTGTGCATTAAGTGTCTGAGGCCAGATCTGAACTCAGGTCCTTCTGACTCCAGGGCCAATGCTCTACTCACTGCGCCACCTAACCACGCCCTGTCCCCCTATTTGGGATTTTCTTGGCAAAGATACTAGAGTAGTTGACCATTCCCTTCTCCATATCATTTTACATTTGAAGAAACTGAGGCAAACAGGATGAAGTGACTTGACCAGGATCACATAGTTAGTAAGTGTCTGAAGTCAGATTTTAACTTAAGAAGACATCTTCCTCACTTCAGGTTGGGTGCTTTATCCACTGCTCTGCCTAGTCACTCCTTAATGACCTAACTGCAGCAATTAATAATAATAGCCAGCATTCATATACCACTTCAAGGTTTTCAAAGTGCTTTCTTATTTAATTATTAAAACATGCCTATGAGAGAGGTGATATTATCCCTATTTCACAGATGGGTAAACTGAGTTTAAGTGACTTGCCCAATGTCATACAGCTAGTGTCTGAGGCATGATTCAAAATCAGTTTTTCCTGACTTCAAGTCTAGTATCTTTTCACTGTACCACGTAATTGCCAAGTGAATTATCAAGTCTCCCCCTTTGTTTCATTTTGTCTCTTAGTCCTGAGATGCTTGAGGGTTTAAAGAAATCTGATGTTGTAAGGCTACATAAAGTTTAAATTAAATTGAGTCATTCAATAAATATTTTTACAGTGTCTACTATGGACTTGAAATTGTGGTTAAATATTAGGATACAAATGCTATTTACATAATAAAGTGTCAATAAATAGAGACATTATATTCAACAAGTATTCGGGAAGTGGAATACAATTTCAATTTTTACTGAGTTCCATCACAGGGCTTCCTATTATATCAGAAAGGTGTATTCACTAGTGTAGATCAGCAACTCTTCTATATTTTGAAACTGTTCCCTTCACAATTACCAATGATCTCTTAATTGCCAAATCTAATGGCCTCTTCTTGAATTTAATCCTTCTTGAGCTTTCTGCAGCTTTTGACATTGCTGACCATCGACTTCTCCTGTATAATATTGACTCTCAAAATTTTCATGAGACTGTTCTCTGCTCTTTCTTGGTCCTCCTCTTAACTATTTGACTGTTCAGTTTCCTCTCCTAGATCTTCCTTGAGGTCAGGTTCACTACTTGGAGGTAATCTCTCAAGGTTCTTCCCTGAGCACTTCTGTAGTGCTAATGCAATATTTACAGCACCCAAAATTATGATAAAGAATGTGACTATAAATATTCTCACGTGGGGTGGAGCCAAGATGGTGGAGTAGAAACAGCATGCCCAAGCCACTCTTCCCCCAGATCACCTCCAAACTCTGTAAAAGGGGACTCTGAACAACTTCTCGAACCCCAGCACCCACAGAACAACACAGAGAAGCTAACCTCCCGCTGAGGACGGCCCAGCAGCCCTGCAGGAAGGACCAGGACAGTGCTCTGGGAGCCGGCAGGGCACAGTGTGCAGAGTGCTGGGAGCAGAGCACAACCGAGCGCCTGAGATGTGGTTTTAGCCCCAGGGCTGCAAGGCTAGCAGGCCACTGGAGGAACCCCAGAACACCAGGAGTTGTGGCGACTCCAGAAATAGCAACATAGACATGCCTAGGACAAAGTGAGAGGTTAGTGCCATATAGACTTTGGGACCAGTATTTGGGTAATGCATCAGCTTCCTCCCCTGGGGGCTAGAAGCCACTGAGGAGACACTCCATTTTGTAGTTTTCAGAGGCAGCTCCAGCTACAGCGTGCGAACTGTAGGGAGATCCAGCAATCACTCTTGGGGGGTAATCATTCTTGCTTTAACCTCCCTGGATCTGGATTGTGATCTGGGGTGGAGGTCATGGGTGGGTTTCCAACTTGCCAGAAACGGAAGTTGGCACCCTCCCACACATTTGGGGCAAAAGTTCCTATTTGGCTCCAGGCCATACTGTGGCAACAAGCCCAAAAGTCAAGTAATTAAATGGCAACATGCCAAGGCAAAGGAAACAAATTAAACAGAAAAATGAAACCTTAGACTCCTACTTTGGGGGCACAAAGGATTGAAGCATAGAGCTAGAGGATGGCTGTGAAGTCAGAAGTCCTGCTCCAAAATCCCCAGGAGAAAGGTTGCAGGCTATAGAGGACCTTAAGAAGGACTTTAAAAATCAAATAAGAGAAATGGAGGAAAATTGGGAAGAGAAATGAGAAGGATGCAGGAAAAGTATGAAATGAGGGTCAACAGCCTGACTGAGGAAAACAACACCTTAAAAAATAGACTAACTCAAACGGCAAAGGAGGCCCAAAAGGGCAATGAGGAGAAGAATGCCTTAAAAAGTCGAATTTGCCAGATGGAAAAAGAATGTCAAAAGCTCACTGAGGAGATTCATTCCTTCAGAGTTAGACTGCAGCAAATGGAAGCTAATGAGTTTATGAGAAATCAAGATGTTGTTAAGCAGATCCAAACAAATGAAAGAATAGAAGGCAATTTGAAATGTCTCATGGGAAAAACCACTGACCTGGAAAATAGATCCAAGAGAGACAATTTAAAAATTATTGGACTATCCAAAAGCCATGATCAAAGAAAGAACCTAAAAATCACACTTCAAGAAATTCTCAAGGAAAACTGCCCTGATGTTTTAGATCCAGAGGGCAAAATAGACGTTGAAAGAATCCACCGATCACCTCCTTAAAAAAAGATCCCAAAAATAAAACTCCCAGGAATATTATAGCCAGGTTCCAGAATCCCCAGATCAAGGAGAAAATACTCCAAGCAGCCAGGAAGAAACAATTTCAATATTGTGGAAACACAATCAGAATAGACCAGGACCAGGCAGCTTGTACACTGAGGGATCGAAGGGCATTGAATATGATAGTCCAGAGGGCAAAAGAGCTGGGAATGAACCCAAGGGTCACCTACCCAGCAAAACTGAGTGTTTTGTTTCAGGGGAAAATATGGTCATTCAGTGGAATAGAGGACTTTCAAGCATTCTTGAGGAAAAAACCACAGTTGAATAGAAAATTTGACATCCAGACACAAGAAGCAAGAGATGCCTGAGAAGGTAATCAGGGAAAAGAAATCAAAAGGAACTTATCAAAGTTGAACTATTTACATTCCTATATGGAAAAACAACAACTGTGACTGATGAAATCTTTCCCAGTATGAAAATAATGGAAGAAGGGTGTATGGTCATATGAAAACATATGTGAATGTGTGTATATATATTTAAAGTTATACATGGATAGAGGGCACAGGTTGAATTTTTTGGGAAGGGATGATATTTAGGGTGTGAAATTATGAGGTGAGAGAGGAAAGTAGCAAGACGAGATGGGGAGAGACAGGGTATGGTAAACTATCTCATGTTGAAGAGGCAAGGGGAAGTAGTTGCAAGGGTGGGGAAGAATAGGAAGGCAAAAAGGCAAAACCACATTCTCATTAAATTTGGGTCTGGGAGAGAATGACATACATACCAAATGGGATATCTCACCCTGCAGCAGAATAGGGGAAAGGGGGATGAGAGGAGCAATGATGGTTGGGAGGGCATCCTTGGGGGGAGGGGAGTTTGGAGGTACACACGATGGAAGAGGGACAGGATCAAGTGGGGAATGGACCAGGTGGGAGGTGGGATGAGTGGGAGGGAATAATAAGCAGCTTTGCACAATATATCTACTATGATAATGTTTTGCATAGCTAGACATGTACAACATGTACTGAATTACTTATCTTCCCAGAGGGAATGGGTGACGAGGGAGGAAGGAAATGGATCTGAAATTCGAGGTCTTAACATTAAATGTTTCAAATATATATAAATACTAATATTAATACTCTTTTGCTTGTAATAGGGATATAAGATGTGCAGGCACTGGGACACAAAGATTCACCTTCCTCTAATGGAAAAGTCGATGGGGGCATGGGAGTAGGTATGGGAGAGAGCAGATTGGAGGAAGCGATATCTTGTGGGACTGCTATTCTGGGAGGTTGGGTAGGGGCATAATGGGGGGGGAAATGATTGTAACTTAAAATCTGGCAGAAATGAATGATGTAAAACAAGTTAATAAAGCATTTGTTTAAAACAAACAACAAACAAACAAACAAAAGAAGAGTGCTTGAAAGTCCTCTATTCCACTGAATGACCATATTTTCCCCTGAAAGAAAATACTCAGTTTTGCTGGGTAGGTGACCCTTGGGTTCATTCCCAGCTCTTTTGCCCTCTGGAATATCATATTCCATGACCTTCGATCCCTCAGTGTAGAAGCTGCCAGGTCCTGGGCTATTCTGATTGTGTTTCCACAATATTGAAATTGTTTCTTCCTGGCTGCTTGTAGTATTTTCTCCTTGATCTGGGGATTCTGGAACCTGGCTATAATATTCCTGGGAGTTTTCTTTTTGGGATCTTTTTCAGGAGGTGATCGGTGGATTCTTTCAACCTCTATTTTGCTCTCTGGATCTAAAACATCAGGGCAATTTTCCTTGAGAATTTCTTGAAGGGTGATTTCTAGGTTCTTTCTTTGGTCATGGCTTTCAGGTAGTCCAATAATTTTTAAATTGTCTCTCCTGGATCTATTTTCCAGGTCAGTGGTTTTTCCCATGAGATATTTCACATTGCCTTCTAATCTTTCATTTGTTTGTATCTGCTAAACAGCATCTTGATTTCTCATAAAGTCATTAGCTTCCATTTGCTGCAGTCTAACTCTGAAGGAATGAATCTCCTCAGTGAGCTTTTGACATTCTTTTTCCATCTGGCAAATTCGACTTTTTAAGGCATTCTTCTCCTCATTGCCCTTTTGGGCCTCCTTTGCCATTTGAGTTAGTCTATTTTTTAAGGTGTTGTTTTCCTCAGTCAGGCTGTTGACCCTCATTTCATACTTTTCCTGCATCCTTCTCATTTCTCTTTCCAATTTTCCTCCACTTCTCTTATTTGATTTTTAAAGTCCTTCTTAAGGTCCTCTATGGCCTGCAACCCACTCATGTTTTCCCCTGGGGCTTTTGGAGCAGGACTTCTGACCTCACAGTCCTTTTCCCGCTCTATGCCCCCAAAGTAGGAGTCTAGGGTTGCATTTTTCTGTTTCTTATGCCTTGGCATGTTGCCACTTATTACTTGACTTTTGGGCTTGTTGCCACACTATGGTTTTAAGGCCAGATAGAGGAATTTTCGTCCCAAACGTGTGGGGCGCAACTTCCGTTTCTGGCAAGCTGTAAACCCACCCATGACTTCCACCCTAGATCACAATCCAGATCCAGGGAGGTTAAAGCAAGTGCCATTACCCCCCAAGACTGATTGCTGGATCTCCCTACAGTTCGCAGGCCAAGAGCTGGAGCTGCCTCTGAAAACTACAAAATGGTGTGTCTCCTTAGTGGCTTCTAGCCCCCAGGGGAGGGAGCTGACGTATTCCCCAAATACTGGTCCCAAAGTCCATATTACACTAACCTCTTACTTTGTCCTAGGCATGTCTATGTTGATAATTCTGGAGTTGCCACAGCTGCTGGTGTTCTTGGGTTTCTCCATCCGGCTGTTGGCCCTGCCTACCTGGGGCTAAAACCTCAGCTCATGGGTACCTAGGCTCCGGCTCAGCTCAGCTTCCTGTGCTCTGCACACTGAGCGCTGCCTGCTCCCAGACTGTTTCGCTGATCCTTCCTGCAGGGCTGCTGGGCTGTCCTCAGCGGGAGGTTAGCTTCTCTGTGTCGTTCTGTGGGTGCTGGGCCTCCAGAAGTTGTTCAGAGTCCCCTTTTACATAGTTTAAGGGGAATCTGGGGGCAGAGTGGCTTGAATGAGTTGTTTCTACTCTGCCATCTTGGCTCTGCCCCCAGAGGAAAAATAATTGTAACTCAAAATCTGGCAGAAATGAATGATGTAAAACAGAAGTTAATAAAGCATTTGTTTAATAAAAAAATAAATATTCTCACATGGCACTCAATCACAAAAAATAAACTCTCCATATAGAGGACAGAAGCAAAGTATTTATTTAGAAGCTAGAAAAACAAATCCCAAAACCAGTAAGCTGATTCCATCATAGTAGTAAAGAAGTTAACAAGCCACAACAACACAAAGAGCCACAGCTTCGTTTAGCCTTCCCACAAACCAATATTAGATTAATATCTACTCACGGGCCTATCTGACTCCTTGCCTGAATATCCTCTCCCCCAGCCGTCCATTCTAATTCTGACTTCCCATTTCCTGTGGGCTCTGCTCTACCCTTCAGAAAACTCCTCCCACCACAGGCTCCATGTGACTACATCCAGCCTATTAGGGGGCAGAGTTTGCTTTCAAAGCAGGGAAGGTCTTCATATTTACCCTGGGCCTATTAAGCGCAGGTGATATCTTCAAATTTCCATTCCCATTACACCTCCTCTTTTCTTAATCTCATTAGTTCCCATGGGTCTAAAGAGTATCTCTATGAAGATGATTCTCAGATTTATTTATGAAGCTCTAATTTTTCTCCTGAATTCTAGTTTCTCATCATGTCTTCTTGCTGGACATTTTGAACTGAATGTGTTGTCTCAAAATCAACAAGTCCAAAAGAGAACAAATGATCCCCACAAATTCTTTCCACTTCTAAACTTCTCTGGACAATGATACCACAATTCTCCCAGTTACCTAGACTGATAGCCTTGATATCATTCCTCACTTGCACTCATCCCAAATACAAACTGTGGTCAAGTTTTTCTTTCTATGTTTACAATTTTTGTCATATGTCTCCTTGTTGTTATTCAGTTATTATGGTCATGCTTAATTCTTTGTGACCTCAATTTAGGGTTTTCTTGGTAAAGATACCATAGTGTTTTACCATTTCCATCTCCAGTTCATTTTACAGATAAGGAAACAGAGGCAAACAGGGTGAAGTTTCTTGACCAGGGTCACACAGATAGCAAGTGTTTGAGGATGTATTTGAATTCAAGAAGATGGTTCTTCCTAGCTTCAGGCCTGTCACTCAGCCATGTAGTTGCCCTACCAGCCTAGAGCAAGTCATTATCACTTTATGCCTAGATTATAACAGTGGATTATAACAGTAGCCTTTTGGTCAGTCTCCTTGCCTCAAGTGCATCCTCACTTCAGTTAATTCTCCACTCAGTGACCAAATTTATTTTTCTGAAATTCATGTGTAAACATTTAATGCTCTTGCTCCCTCTACCCCTCAGTTCATTGAGTCATTAAATAGAGGGATAAATATAAAATCCTCCATTCTGATTTTCCGATCTTTCACATCTTGGTCACTTTTTACTTTTTTGGTCTTCTTACACTTTACAGCCCTTTACACGTGCCACGTTCCAGTGATAGTAACCTACTTACTGTTCCTTACATACAACACTCCAGTTCTGGTAGCTAAGACATTTTATAGACTGTTCCCAAATCCAAGAATATTCTTTCTCCTTACTTTAACCATCTGACTTTCATGAATTCCTTCAGGACTCAGTTCAAATCTTATCTTCTGCACGTGGCTTTTTCTGGGTCCTTATCTGAACCTCTCCCACAATATACACAGCTAAGGTCTTCCCTCTGAGTCTACCTCCCATATAATTATAGGTGTGTTTATGTATATATTAAATCTATCTATCTATCTATCTATCTATCTATCTATCTATCTAGCACAAACCTTGTATTCACATAATTGTTTTCATGCTAATTTCCTGATTAGAATGTGAGCTCTTTGAGGGTAAACACCTTTTCTCTTTAGCACAGTATCTGGCACATAATAAGTGCTTGGTAAATGCTTATTGACTGACTGGCTGACTTACAGAGCTGCATGTCTTTAATGGAAGTTTTAGTAACTTGTCACAGATGTCATAGCTAGTATATATAAAACTTAGGACTTAAAATAGTTCTTCCTTTCTCTAAGGTTTTTTAAGTGGGCTACCTCTCAAGTAAATAAATAGAGGATTTATTTTTGTGCACATAATTCCTTTCATTGTAAGAGCACTGGATTGGAAGTTAAAGATCGTAGGTTTGAATTATTGCTCAGAGACTTTCTACAGCACCTGTAATGTTTAGGGCAAATCATTTAACTTTTTACATGTCAGTTTCTTCAAATTTAAAACCAAAAGTTTTGAAATAGACCTCAAAGGTGCCTTCCAACTTAAATATATGATTCGATGATTCTTTGAATGTTTATCAGCTTAGGAGAGAAAGATTAAAGTAAAAAAATGGGTTGACAGTACAAATGCATATCTACTTTCCCTCTCCTCCCTTAGCTTTATTTGCCTTCCTCCATCCATACTTTCTCTCCAGATAGTCTTAAATTACTTCCTCCCTATACTTCCTCATTGAAACTCCTCACCATGTTTTCCAAAGCTTTCCTTTTCCTAGCAATGGAAGGCAAGGTAGGTCTTGGGGCTGACTTGAAAAACTTATTTCCTTTTTTTTGTGCCTATGATGGTTTTTGTTTTACAGGAAAACTCGAATGGGGTTACCTCAGTATTTTCTGGTCTTAATTACTAATTCAACAGTTTCAGGGTAATCAGAATGCCTGAGAAGAGGCTCCCTTATTCCTCCTATATGGGGTCTGCAAGACACATTCTTGACAACAGTTCCCCAAATCAGACATAAAAGTACTATGGTTTGCATCATTCATTCATTCTTTTCCCTCCTTCAACAAATCCATGTAAACCCTAAGTACCCAATATTATATTGAAGTAGACGTTATGAGGAAAGATTTCAAAATTAGTATTCATGATTCCTAGCATTCACAAAGTCCAAATATTTAGATAAATTATTTATGTGTATATACAGGCATACATCAACACATAAATAAATGTATGTATATGCATATACATATGACAATTTGAAAATAATATACACAATACAATTTAAGAATATATGTAACTTAAAGATCCACTAATTGAGGGGTAGCATGACATAATTGAGTGCCAGACTTGGAAAGAGGAAGCTAAAAATTCTACTTCAAACTTACTAGATTTCTTGTTATTGTCAAATCACTTAACTTTTTTGTACTTTAATATCCATGCCTATAAAAAGAGATAATAATTCTAGTGGTGTTCATTTGTAGAATTGTTGGGAAGTTTAAATGAATATCATTTATAAAGTATTTTGCAAACTTTAAGTATTCATATAAATTTTATTCATTCATTCATTTATTTGTTTGTTTGTTTGTTTATTTAAAGCAATTGGGGTTAAGTAGCTTGCTCAAGGTTACACGGCTAGTCATTATTTATGTGTGGGTGTTCATTTTCTGAGGACAGTTTTGATCTCGGGTCATCCCAACTCTGAGGCCGGTGCTCTTACTCACTGCGTCACCTAGCCGCCCCTAAATTGTATTATTAATTATTATATTTTAACAAAATAATTGGAAACAGGTTGGCATGATGTATAAGGAGATAACTGGATAACTATGAAGACCTGGGGTCAGGTTTGGCTTCTTATAAATACCGTTTATGAAAAATTGGTTAAATCATTCAACTTAGATCTCTGGACAATTTTCAAAGACCATAAGTAAGAGAAGGTGAGAATCTGCAATTTAAAAGGAAGTTTCTTCACACAGCATGGAGTTCCCTTTTTGATGTAATCATGAGTTCAAACTTATTTTTTGTATTATTTTTTATCGTTACTATCACCAATTATATAAAAAATGTTCAGGGGCAAACAAGGGAATGATCATGATTGAATCAAATTACTACAAAATATTCATGAAGGTCTAGCTATTTGCAAACCATTGCATTGAGTTCTTTGAACAATAAAAATGTAATTGAGACAGTTTTTAGACACAACTCTAGTAGGAGAGCATGCAAGTAACTGAAACAGGAAAAAACAACAACCATGTGAATAGCAAGTGCACAAGAAAAGCATGTAGTTATGAGTTTCAAAATGGAAGAGATCAGTTTTACTTAGAAAGATTTAGGAAAGTTTCATGAAAGAGGATTCATTTTACCAGACTTCATAAATGGGTAGAATTTTAATGGGTAAAGATGAAAAGTTGTGGGAATTTTCTAGGTATGAGATATGATATTCTAGATACAAAGGATGTGAGAAAGGAGATCAAAGCTAGAATAAAAAATGCTTTTGGAGAAAGAAGAGCACTCCAATTTAGTCAGAGTACTTGAGACATGTAGTATGAGAAAATCAGGATTTTAAAATACTTTTACTGGGGTCCAAATAGTCTAACGGAAGATTATTGGTGTACAGATTGGATTAGATGATGGAACATTGGGAATGGAGTAATGCTAGATGACGTGCATCTTAGTTTAAAGAAAATGATAAATATCAATAGGGAATAATTGCAAGAGTTCTAATTTATATAGAATTTTAATGTTTATTAAGTGCTTTGTTTACAGTAGTCCTAGAAGGGATATTGTTAGGGCAGTTAGTATTTCTGTTTTATAGATGAGAAAACTATGACTCAAATATAAAATGGTTTATCCAACATCACACATGTAGTATGTACAGAGAAGGAAATAAACAAATTGTATAGGGAATACTAAAGAGTAAAACCTTATTAAAATGTAAGGTACAGGAGAGATATTAGTGGGGAGAGGGCAGAGACAAACAAAAGGGTTTCAATATTACATCACATCTAAATACTTAAAACATAAACATAATTTATATTTTCTATAAAAATTTCATGTTTATATGATTTCCATGAAATTATATACCATGCTTCCCTTGTTAAAGACTGTTAACTTACATCTATTTTCTAGAGGGAGTTCTAATGCTCTTTCAATATTTTAATGGCTTGTGATTGTCTTGACCAGTGGATTAAGATGAATTTCACAATTAATTAGAGTTATTAATTGTCACCAATTAAATTGTTCCCTTAGGATATAAGCATCTTTCTGTTAGGATTTTAAGCCATCTGATTGATTCCTAGAAAATCTAACAACTAATTACAGCTAATTCATTAGACATACTACAAATTATCTAAAAATTCCAAGTTACTGTATATTAATTCCATCTTCTTACAAATAAATATTTTTTCTCCTAGTTTATAACTAAAATTTTATGTACACTTAGAATACTAAACATTTAGAATCAGGGTTTAAAAGGTCATCTTAAGGGCAGCTAGGTGGCACAGTGAGTAGAGCTCCAGCCCTGGAGTCAGAAGGACCTGAGCTCAGATCCGGCCTCAAGACACTTAACACATACACAAACAAAAACCTAGCTGTGTAACCTTGGGCAAGTTACTTAACCCCAGTTGCCCTCCAAAAATAAAAAATAAATAAATAAATAAACAAAAGGTTATCTTATTTGGCTCCCTACCTTCAGTCACCAACACACAGAGATGTGCGCATGCATGTATGTATATGTGTATATATATGTGTATATATATATATATACATATACATACACACATATATATGTATACATATACATATGTATGTATATGTATACATATATGTATATATACACACACAATACATATACATGTGTGTACACATTTGTATGTATAATATGCATGCACATATATATGTCTATGTGTAATTACACATGTAGGGTTCAGATTATGTTTTTATTTTTATGTGTTTATTCTAAAAGTATATCTACTCTCTTAAGACTATGCTAAATGTAACTGATTTAGGTATATGGTCTACACTACACCTATTACTTCTTTTGAATGCTGTTTTTTTTTAAGGGAAAATGTTTTATCATCATTTGACATTTAATATATGTTATATGACTAAAAAATAAAGTAATTATGAAATGAAAATAAGAAATAGAGTTTTGTCTCATTTTCATAAAATATGAGAGCTGGAGAAGTACAGTTATTCAATTTACTAGTGAGGAATATAAAGGCCCAGAAAGAAATGATGTGTGATGTTAGACTTAATAAAGACTACATTTATTTCTTATTAGACAGATAAGCCAAGGGAATTAGGAAACCACCCAACTATCCAATCAATTAATCAATCAATCAACAGGCTTAACTATATTTCAGCAAAACATTTAAAAAGGTCTTTCATGTTATGCTTCTAGAAAAGTTGGAGAAATAAGGATCATACAAAAAAGCAATTTAAGCAAAAATGGATCTGTTGGAATGACTGACTGCATCCAAAGAGTAGTAAGTATTCAATGTTAACTTGAACAGAGGTCTTCAGTGGCGTGCTCTAAGTAGCTCTGCATAGATTATTACCTTAATTGCCTTAAATAGGCATTATTACCTTAATGGCACCATTTGTCATTTAAGAATTCTTTTATCAATGACTTGTAAAAGGGAATAGTTATGTATATGTTAAATTTGCAGATAATGTAAACCTGAAGGGATAACTAAAACATGGGAGGGTAATAGCAAATTTCTAAAGACCTTGGCAAGCTCCAAAATTCAGCTGAATCCAACGAGATAAAATTTAATAAAAAGAGATATAAAGATATATGTGGGTTAAAATATTCAACCTTTTAAGTACAGTATGGCTGAGGTGTGATTTGATGGAAGTTGTTCTGAAAAATATTTGTTGTTTGGTGAAAATTCAATATGAATTAACATTGTGATTTAACACCCTTCTCCTTCCTCCTCCCCAAAACACCCACCACACATAATGTGACTTTCAAAGTTCAAATTTCAATCAGACCCTGGAGTAGCTCTGTCAGGAAGCAGACTACACCTCAGGGAATTTCACTTCAACTTTCACCTCACACACAACCTCAAGAAATTCTACCTCAGGAACTTTTACCCCACAAGCTTAAAATTTTTCATTTCTTGAACTTTTACTTAATGAGCTTTCATCTAAGGAACAGCAGACGACTGAGTGAAGGGAGATTGAAGGACAATTTAACCCCCTTCCCCAACTGTTTCTGGAAGCCTGGCCTACTTATGCTGATCAGACATGATCCTGGGCTGTGATTGTGGGTGAGAAAGAGTGAGCACAAGCCTTGTGAGCATGGTGCTGCAGGGAACAAGAATGTTTTTGGGACAGTGTGGCTGGGGCTTGAAGGAGGAATAGATGAGACCCTGAGTTTGAGCACCCAGACAGAATTCAGAAAATAACAGTAAAGAGGACTTGATGTCTAGGGCAAGCTTATCCACAAGTTGGGTTTAAAACATGACAATAATAATAAGCTGCTCGAAATAAAATAAAGCAAAAATAAAAACAAATAAATGAAGGAAAAAGAATCTGACCATATATAATTATGAAGGTCTGGGTTCATATTCAGAGGAAAATAGGGAGTCACTCCTACCCCAAAGAGTGATGTCAGATGGTCATAATCCCCAAAATAACTCTTGAAAAAACTTAAAAAAAGAATTAAAAAAGAAAATAAGGGATATCAAGGAAAAATTAGAAAAAAGAATAAAAGCAATCCAGAAAATTATTAAAAGGAAGTTAGTTAATTGGAAAAAAGAGATACAAAATCTTAAGGAAGAGAATTACTCCTTGAAAGCTAGAACTGGGAAGAGGAATCAAATGATGTTATAAGATATCAAGAAATAATAAAAATAGAAGAAATAGAAAAGTGTGAAATATCTCATTAGGAAAACAACTGATCCAGAAAACAGAATGAGGAAAGATCATATAAAAATTGTTGGACTACCTGAAAGTTTTGATAAAAAGAGTCTGTATACAATCTTACAATAAATTGTTTAAGAAAATTACCCTGAAGTTCTAGAACAAGAGAATAATGTAGAAATAGAAAAAAAAAAGATAATCTACTATTCACCACCTGAAAGAGATGCCAGGAAGAAAACTTACAGAAATGTTATAGCCATGTTTCAAAACTCCCAATTTAAAGAGAAATAATGCTAAGAATAAGAAAAAGCAATTTATATACTGCAGAAAAAGAGTAAGGATTTCACAAGGTCTATCAGCTTTTATAACAAAAGACTATAGATCTTGGAACATTAAATTTTGAAGAGCAAAGGAGCTGAGGTTGAGACCAAGAATAATTTACCCAGCAAAGCCGAATGTAACCTTGAATGAAAAGAAAACAGACATTTGATGAACTGAAAGATTTTGGGGTATTTATAGCAAAAAAAATCAGAATTCAATGGAAATTTTGATATAAAATATCTAGAAGAAATATAAGGAAACATTAAAGACTGATTATGAGTCACTCATTAAGGTCAAACTGCTTACTTATGAGATGTGAAAATGTTATCAATATTCTTAAACCTGTCATCATTACTAAGGTAGTTTCAAAGAAAAGTAGGGGCTAAGTTGTGAATGATGGGGTGATTTAAAAATCAAAATTGGGAAGAAAAAGGTAAAAAAGAAGGAATTATTTCATAAAAATGGAGTGGCAAGGAAAAAATAATACAGAAGAAGCAGGTGAAGGTGGAGGGTTGGTATTGTTGAGACTTTGTTTTTATCTGGATTGAAGAGAAAATATGTACATCTGGTGAGGTTTAGAAATCTTCTGAATATATAGTAAGGTAAGAAAACTGGGGCTTAGGGTGAGGAAGAGACTTTTAGAAGGGAGTTTAGATTAGATAGATTAAGATTAAAAGGGTGAGAGGATAATGGGTTACAGGGATAGGGTAAAAAAAGAGACTGAGAAGAAAAATAGTGAAAAAAATTAAATGGAGAGAAATTTACAACTAGTAACTACAACTTTGAATGTGAATGGGATGAATTTACCCATAAAATCAAGATGGATAGCAGACTGGATTTAAAACAGAATTAACAATATGTTGTTTACAAGAAACACATTTAAGAATGAGAGATACACACAGAATTAAAATTGGAGTAGTATTTGCTATGCTTCAGCTGATGCAAAAAGGCAGAGGTGGCAAGTATAATCTTGGACCAAGTTATGGCTAAAATAGATTTAATTTAAAGAGATAAATAGTGTAACTACATTTTGATAAAAGGTATCATAGACAATGAAGCACTATCAATACTAAATTGATATGCACAAAATCCTATAGCCTCTATATTTTTAAAAGAAAAGTTAAATGAATTACAGGTGGGGATAGAAAGTAGTACTATAATTGTATGGAACTTTAATCTTTCTCAGAACTAGGTAAATGTAACACTGCCCACCCCCAATAAGAAAAAAGTTAAAGAAGTAAACACAATTTTAGATAAGATAGATATCTGGAGAGAATTGAATGCAAATAGACAGGCATGCATTTTTTTCCTCAGTGATTCACATTACCTTTACAAAGATTTATCATGTATTAGTACATAAAAATTTTTATAGTTGAAAGCAAAAATGCAGAAATATTCAGATCATAATGAAATAAAATTACTTAGCTGCCTGAAGAGGAAATAGAATATCTAAATGGACCTATTATATTTCATTTTATTTTATTGTTTTGCTTTTTTGGATGGGGGAAGCACAATTGGGGTTGAGTGACTTACCCAAGGTCACATGGGCAGTAGGTATTAAGTTTCTGAAACTGAATTTGAACTCAGGTCCTCCTGATTCCAAGGCCAGTGATGTACTCACTGTGCCATCTAACTGCCCCCTAAATGAAGAAAAGAAATTGAGTAGGATATAAAGTAACTTCCTAAGAGAAAACCACTAAGGCTAGATGGCTTAACAAGCGCATTCTAATAAACATTTAAAGATCAACTAATTCTAATATTAAATGATTTGAAAATATAGGTAAAGAATGCTTACTGTCACCAGTATTATTAATTATTTTATTGGAAATCCTAGTAACATCAATAACAGAAAAAATGGTAGGGATCAGAATAAAGAATGAGTTAACAAAACCTTCTCTTTTTGTAGACAATATGATAATATACTTGAAGAGTCCCAATAATTCAGATAAAAATTTACTTTAAGTATCAATAATTTTAGCAGAATATAAAGTAAATCCACATAAATAATCAGCATCCATATATATGTATGTATAAAACAAAACAGCAAGAAGTATCAGAAGACTCCCTTTAAAAAAAAACAAAAAACAAAACTTTAGATAGTGTAAAATACACAAGAGTATACTTGCCAAAACAAACCCAGGAACCATATGAATAAAATAATAAAAACTTTTTATATAAATAAAATCAGATTTAAATAATTGCAGAAATATCATTTTTTGGGGTATAGGCAGTGCCAGTATAATAAAAATGACAATTTTACCCAAACTAATTCATATATTCAATGACATTCCAAGTAAAATACCAAAAATTATTTTACTGAATTAGAAAAAATAATTACAAAATTTATTTGGAACAACAAAAAGTCAAGCATCTCAAAGAAAACAATGAATAAAAAGTAAAGGAAGAGGAGGTTTAACAGTACCAGATCTCAAACTATGTTATAAGACAGTGATTATCAAAACTGACTGGTACTGGCTAAGAAATAGAAAGGCTGATCAATAGAATGGAATAGACATACGCTTTGCAGCAGCAAATATATACAATAACCTTGTATTTTAGAAGTGTAAAAACTTATAATTTTGGTATAAGAATTCATTTTTTGGTAAAAATTGTTGGGAAATTCAAAGCAGTATTGGAGAAACTGGGCAAGAAGCAACCATTTACCAAGATAAGGTCATAATCTATATATGACATATCTATAAGAGAGATATTAGAAGAAAATTTGTACTTGGAACATATTAGTTATCAGACATATATAGGCAAACAATTTATGAATAAAGAGCAATGTGAGGAGTAAAAATAATAATTTCAATTACATTAAATTCTTTTTAAAAAGGGTTTGTTCAAATAAAACTAATGTAGCCAAGAAGGAAAGAAAGGAAATAGGAAAACAGTTATAGCTATTTTCTCAGATAAAGGTTCCATATCTCAGATATATAAAGAACTTTGTCAAATCCATAACAGTATGACATATTCAACAATTGATAAATGGTCAAAGGATATGAACAGATAGTTTTCCAATGAAGAAATCAAGACAACTTGTAGTCATATAAAAATGTCCCAAATCATTGTTGATTAGAGAAATATAAAACAACCTTAAAATATCATTTTACACTTACCAGAATGGTAAAAATGATTGGAGGGAAAAGCAACAAATGTTGAAAATTATGTGGAAAAATTGGGACACTAATTCATCACTGGTGAAACTTTTTACTGATCCAACCATATCAGAGAATAATTTGAATTTATGCCTAAAGAATTATTAAATTACCTATACCCTTTGACCCAATTATTGGGTCAAATTATTGTGTCATTATTTGACCCATTATTATTTCTATTTCCAAAGAAAATTAAGGTATAAGGGGAAAATACTCTATATGTTCTGAAATGTTTATAGCAGCTCTCTTTGTGGTGGCAAAGAACTAGAAATTTCATGGGTGAATGAATAAATTGTGATATATCATTGTGATGGAATATTACTGTGGTATAAGAAATGATGAACTTAATGATTTTAGATAAACATGGAAAGGCTTACAGGACATAAAGAACCAAGAAAACATTGTTTACAGTAATAGCAATATCATTTTAAGAAGGAGTAAGTTATTTAGACTCTTAAAAAAACCCAAATTAACCATACAAGACACATGAAGAAAGACACTATTTGTGTCCAAAGATAGAACTGATATTTAGAAATACGTACAGAATAATTGTTCATATATCCCTATTTGTGTCCAGTGGTGATCCTTTCTAGGGAGGTATGAAGGTAAGAAAAAAAAGAAATTTACAGGGATAACATAGTTGTATATTCAAAAGGAATAGCAAGGTGTACATAATAGATTTGCATTTTCATATGTAATCATCTTTTTATTATACTTTGTTTTATAAATGCTTATTTTATTTCATAAATTAAAACTAAAGTTTAATAAATAATTTTATTTACCTATTAGTTGTTTTGTGAGTCAAAATAACAACATGTAAATAGTTTGTCAAATATACATATTTATAACCATTCCATTTGTTATTATTTTGAAATAAAGTATCTAAAAACTAGAAAAAATACATTGAGAGGCATAATGGTTAGTACAAGGGGAGTGATCACGCTTCTAAACCTTGACCTGGAAAGACTACAAGTGTATTGTTTTTAATTTGTGGGACTACAATATAGGAAAGATACTGAAGAACATCCAGAATAGGTGACCAAGATAGTAAATAGCATCAAGATCATGCTATATGAGAATGACCTTTATGCTGGAAATTATAAATAAAAATTACTAAGAAGAAGTTGATACCAAAAATATTTAAGGAGATAGCAAGAGACTACCTAACTACCTTTGATGATTTCAGATTACCTGGCCTTCATTCTTGAGCCCAGAAGGAACTGAGAGATTTAATTGCTAAACCACTATTAATGATATCTGAAAAATCATGACAAACAAGAGAAGTTTTAAAAGATCAGAAAAAGTCAAATGTCATACTGATTTTCAAAAAGAAGAAGATAATGAAAGCTGCAAGCTATAGGGCAATGTGCTTGACTTTGATTTCTGGGGAAATTCTGGAACAGATAATTAAAGAGATGGTTGTGAAATATGTAGAATGGGAGTGATAACTACAAAGAATTTGCATCAAGAATAAATCAAGCCAGGGCAGAGCCAAGATGGCAGAACTATATAAAAAGGGACACTGAACAACTTCTGGAGCCCCAGCACCCACAGAATGACACAGAGAAGCTAACTTCCCGCTGAGGACAGCCCAGCAGCCCTGCAGGAAGGACCAGGGCAGCACTCTGGGAGCCGGCAGCACAGAGCTCGGGGAGCCCAAGTCCAAGTCGAGGTTTTAGCCCCAGGGTGGCAGGGCCAGCAGGTGGCTGGAGGGACCCTAGAACACCAGCAGCTGTGGCAATTCCAGAATTATCAACATAGACATGCCTAGGAGAAAGTGAGAGGTTAGTGCCCTATGGACTTTGGGACCAGTATTTGGGGAATGTGTTGGCTTCCTCCCCTGGGGGCTAGAAGCCACTGAGGATACACGACATTTTGTAGTTTTCAGAGGCAGCTCCAACTCCTGGCCTGCGAACTGTAGGGAGATCCAGCAATCAGTCTTGCGGGGAGGGGTAATCGCTCTTGCTTTAACCTCCCTGGATCTGGATTGTGATATGGCGTGGAAGTCATGGGTTGGTTTCCAGCTTGCCAGAAACTGAAGTTGTCCCCCACACATTTGGGATGAAAATTCCCCTGTCTGGTGCCAGGCCATACTGTGGCAACAAGCCCCAAAGTCAAGTAATAGAGTGGCAACATGCCAAGGCAAAGGAAACAAATTAAACAGAAAAATGCAACCCTAGACTCCTACTCTGGGGGCATAGAGTGGGAAAAGGACTGTGAGGTCAGAGGTCCTGCTCCAAAAGCCTCAGGGGAAAACATGAGCGGGTTGCAGGCCATAGAGGACTTTAAGAAGGACTTTAAAAATCAAATAAGAGAAGTGGAGGAAAAATTGGAAAGAGAAATGAGAAGTATGCAGGAAAAGTATGAAATGAGGGTCAACAGCCTGACTGAGGAAAAACAACACCTTAAAAAATAGACTAACTCAAATGACAAAGGAGGCCCAAAAGGGCAATGAGGAGAAGAATACCTTAAAAAGTCGAATTTGCCATATGGAAAAAGAATCTCAAAAGTTCACTGAAGGAGATTCATTCCTTCAGAGTTAGACTGGAGCAAATGGAAGTTAGTGAATTTAAGAGAAATCAAGATGCTGTTAAGCAGATCCAAACAAATGAAAGAATAGAAGGCAATGTGAAATATCTCATGGGAAAAACCACTGACCTGGAAAATAGATCCAGGAGAGACAATTTAAAAATTATTGCACCACATGGAAGCCATGATCAAAGAAAGAACCTAGAAATCACCCTTCAAGAAATTCTCAAGGAAAACTGCCCTGATGTTTTAGATCCAGAGGGCAAAATAGAGGTTGAAAGAATCCACCTATCAACTCCTGAAAAAGATCCCAAAAAGAAAACCCCAAGGAATATTATAGCCAGGTTCCAGAATCCCCAGATCAAGGAGAAAATACTACAAGCAGCCAGGAAGAAAAAATTTCAATATTTGGAAACACAATCAGAATAGCACAGGACCTGGCATCCTCTACACTGAGAGATCAAATGGCATGGAATATGATATACCAGAGGGCAAAAGAGCTGGGAATGAACCCAAGGGTCACCTACCCAGCAAAACTGAGTGTTTTGTTTCAAGGGAAAATATGGTCATTCAGGGGAATAGAGGACTTTCAAGCATTCTTGAGGAAAAAACCAGAATTGAATAGAAAATTTGACATCCAGACACAAGAAGCAAGAGATGCCTGAGAAGGTAATCAGGGAAAATAAATCAAAAGGAACTTATCAAAGTCACACCTTTTACATTCCTATATGGAAAAACAATAACTGTGACTGATGAACTCTTTCTCACTATGAAAATAATGGAAGAAGGGTGTATGGTCATATGAATACATATGTGAATGTGTGTGTATATGGTTACAGTTATATATGGATAGAGGGCATAGGTTGAATTTGTTGGGAAGGGAGGATACTCAAGGGGTGAAATTATGAGGTGAGAGATGAAAGTGGCAAGAGGAGATGGGGAGAGACAGGGTAGGGTAAACTATCACATGTAGAAGAAGCAAGGGGAAGTTGTTCCAAGGGAGGGGAAGAATAGGAAGGCAAAAAGGCAAAACCACATTCTCATTGAATTTGGTTCAGGGAGAGAATAACATACATACTAAATGGGATATCTCAACCTACAGCAGAATAGCAGGAAGGGGAATGAGAGGAGGGATGATGGATGGGAGGGCATCCTTGGGGGGGGAGGTCGGAAGTACCCCCTATAGAAGAGGGACAGGATCATGTAGGGAATGGACCAGGTGCGGGGTGGGATTAGTGGGAGGGAATTATAAGCAGCCTTGTAAAATATATCTACTATGATAATGTTTTGCATAGCTAGACATGTACAACATATACTGAGTTACTTATCTCCCCAGAGGGAATGGGTGACAAGGGAGGAAGGGAATGGATCTGAAATTTGAGGCCTTAATATTAAATGTTTCAAATATATATAAATACAATTATTAGCACTCTTTTGCTTGTAATTGGGAGATAAGATGTGCAGGCATTTGGACACAAAGATGTACCCTCCTCTAATGGAAAAGTCAAAGGGGGTATGGGAGAAGATATGGGAGAGAGCAGATTGGAGGAAGCGATATCTTGCAGGACTGCTATTCTGGGAGGGTGGGTAGGGGAAAAACATGGGGGGAAAATGATTGTAAATCAAAATCTGGCGGAAATGAATGATGTAAAACAGAAGTTAATAAAGCATTTGTTTAATTTTTTAAAAAATATATTAAAAAAAGAGTAAATCAAGCCAAAACCAGCTGTATTTCCTTTTTTGACAAGACTAGTAAAGTCATAGAGGAAGAGAATGCTATAAATGTGTTTTACCTAGATTGTTATCGAAGCCTTTGACAAAGGTACTGAAACACACATGTAGGGAATTTGTGTAGCCACGGGTATCTCCGGGCTCTGGGAATTCTTTTCTCCCTTAGAAAACTCCCTAATCCCTTTACTTTTTGCTAGGGCAGAGCTGATGGCTGAGTTTTTCTTTTTTTCTATAAGACACAGTATTTCAATTGTCGGGTCTCTTAATCCCTGGGCTAGGTAAAGCACATTTCTCTTTAAGACTGGCAGGCAGACTCCACTATTGCTTCTAGTTTTTGAGCATCTGCTAGATATTCCAACTTTTTGAATCTTAGAAAATCATAACCCTGTCTTTCCCCTCTCCTTATATTCACTCACATCATATCAGGAAAGTATAAATTCAAGAGAAAAAATGAAATAATCAGAGAATGTCTGCGTATATTGTGAAATGGGGAAAGGGTCCCTTCCCAATAAACCTCCATATGAAGTGGAATTAGGGAAGGCATATTACAAATTCTCTAACAAGTGGGTCTACATTAACCATTCTCCCATTGTGTATGCAAAGTGAAAACCCCAGAAGTTTTTAGAATATACACAGCAGTAGAACATAAATGTCTCATTTTCCTATTGTAATCTGACACAAAATGGTGTGCAAATTAGCTAGAATGAACTTAAATAATTTTGACATATAATAATCCTTAAACTATGTGCATTAAAAATTTAACATTCAGTGGGGTGGAGCCAAGATGGCAGAAAGGAAGTAGTAACTACTCTAAGCTCCTCCATGAATCCCATCACTAAAACTTAAAAAGTGAATCTGAACAGATTCTGGAGTTACAGAATTCACTGGGGAGATGGAGTGTGGCAGAATCCAGACCAAGAAAGTGCCCATTGGGTCCAGAGAGGAGCGCGGAATATTCCTGGTGTCTGTACAACTCAGACTTGAGAGCAGACAAGCAGACTACACAAGAGATAGAAGAAGCCCCAGCCAGCCAACTTACCAAGAATGAATCACAGTCATCTCACCACTATCTCCGGACGGGATAGGAGGAATGATTGGAGCCAGGTAAGATAGGGATCAGGCCCTCAGCAGAGACAGCAGCTTCTCCTAGGACTATCAGCCTCCAGCCTTGGAGTTTAGAAATCATCTGCCTGTATATGCAGGGGCTAGAATGGCAAAGTAAATTCTAGTTGCTTCGATCCCTCAATCCCTCATCCCTCCTCCATGAAGTAGAAAACCCAAAGATAAGTCTCCCACTGAGACTGAAATTCTAAAATAGTGGAAATAGCCTCAGGCTTGGGAGTCTGCAAGAAGGGGTGTAATTGAGACATCCAGGAGTCTGAAAAGAACAGAGGGAAGGGTCCCAACTAGCCCCACAATACCTGACCAGCAAAATCCTGCCTGAAATATAGCCCAGGGGTTTAGAGGCAGAATTCTGAAGTGGCCAGAGTACACTTTCTCCACAGAGTACTCTGTGCACATCACCATACTTCTATGAGACTCCTGCCTTAGCCTCAAACTAGACACCCAGAGGCTACAGCATTCAAAGTCAACAACCAGGCCCTTAGCTCACAGCCTGAGAAATTAAGAAATAGGAAATCACAATGGGAAGGAAGGAAGCTGAGAAGGAGAAGGGGAGGGCAAGAAAATCGATCTTACCTTACTATGCTGGACAAGAACAACCAATTACACAGGACAATTCGGACTCTCTACCCACACATGAGAATACAGAAGGAAATATGAACTGGTATCAAGCCCAAATAGCATTCTTGGAGGAGCTTAAGAAAGATTTTAAAGACCAAATCAGGGAGGGAGTGACCAACTTGGAAAAAAGTTTCACTGAAGAAAACAAATCCTTAAAAATTAAAATTAGTGAAGTAATTGGAGAAAATACCTCCCTACAAAAGGACCTTCAAAAACGAACCAAAGACTATAATTCGATAAAAATTAGAATCAATCAAATTGAAACTCAGAACTCTATGATTCACCAAGAGTCAATCAAACAAAACAAGACGATTGAAAAATTGGAAGAAAAGGTAAAGTATTTCACTGGAAAAACAACTGACCAAGACAACAGATCCAGGAGAGATAACTTAAGAATTATTGGTCTACCAGGAAACCATGATGAAAAAAGCAGCCTAGACAACATCTTCCAAGAGACTGTCAACAAAAACTTTCCTGAAGTCCTGGAATCAGAAGATAAAATAGTTATTGAAAGAATTCACCAGACTCCTCCTGAAAGAGATCCGAAATTGAAAACTCCAAGAAATATAGTAGCCAAATTCCAGAATTACAAAATTAAGGCAAAAAATACTGCAAGCAGCCAAAGAGAAACAATTCAAATATCACAGAACTACAGTCAGGATCACACAGGACCTAGCAGCTTCTACATTAAAAGGTCAGAGGGATTGGAATTTGATATTTCATAGGGCAAGAGAGCTAGTACTACAACCAAGGATTAACTACCCAGCAAAACTGAGCATAATCTTTCAAGCAAGGAGATGGTTGTTTAATGAAATAAGGGACTTCCAGACTTTCCTGATCAAAAAGCCAGAGCTCATTGAAAAATCTGATTTCCAATTACAAGACTCAAGAAAGACATAAAAAGGTAAACAAGAAAAACACAGACTCACTCATACATACATGCACATACCCACACTCATGTACTCATGCACATAACTTGGGATGAAAGAAGAGCAAAATATTCACTTCCCTATATGAGGAGCTGATAAGTGTGAATATTGAAATTTTTATGATTATCATAACCTTCAAAAGGGTTATACAAAGATAGAGGGTGTGTGCATGAATGCACTAAACTGAAGATTAAAAAAAAACCTTATTAAGGGGATCAAAGGGACTGTAATGGGATAAAAGGAAAGGATGAGATAGGAAAAGGTAAAATATGTCATTTAAAGAGGCATAAAAACACACTACAGCAGAGGAGAAAGAAAGAGGGAGAGGAACATCATTTAAGCACTATTCTCACGGGTTCTGGTTCAAAGAGGGATCAACTTAATCAATAAAGTTTAAGATTCTAATGTGAATAGACACCTAAAGAGAGAAGAGAAGCACTGTTTGAAATTTACTCTCATTGGTTTGGTGTCAAACTGGGAGTAACTTACTCTGATAAATATAAAAAATTGTTTTGTCCTATAGGCAGTAGGAGGGTAAGGGTTGAGGTTAAAAAGGAGGAGACTAAGGGGCGGCTAGGTGGCACAGTGAATAGAGTGCCGGCCCTGGAATCAGAAGGACCTGATTTCGGAGCCGGCCTCCGACACTTAATCCATGCAAACAAAAACCTAGCCGTGTAACCTTGGGCAAGTTACTTACCCCCAGTTGCCCTAAAGGGGTGGCTAGGTGGCACAGTGAGTAAGAGCATCGGCCTCGGAGTTGGGATGACCCGAGATCAGATCCAGTCTCAGAAAATGAGCACCCATGCATAAATAATAATGACTAGCCGTGTAACCTTGAGCAAGTTACTTAACCCCAATTGCTTTTAAAAAAAAAAGGAGGAGACTAAAGGGGGGATTAGAGGGAAGGATAATAGTAGTAAGTGGAGAGGGTAGGTTAAGAAGGGAGGTCACTGGGTGGGCACACTGAGGGTGTGGGCAGTCAAAAGGGAAAATGTCTAGGAGGGAAAGGGAGAAGGAAGAAACAAAAACATAAGCAGGGGAGGGAATAGGATGGAGGGGAAGAGACAGATAGTCATCATTACTGTGAATATGAATGGGATGAACTATCCCATAAAACAGAGGTGGATAGCAGAATGAATTAAAAGCCATAATCCTCCAATATGCTGTCTACAAGAAACACATTTGAAACAAAGGGATACCCACAGGGTAAAGGTAAAAGTTTGGAGTAGAATTTATTATGCCTCAGCTAAAGTAAAAAAGGAAGGGGTAGCGACACTTATCTCAGATAAAGCAAAAACAAAAATAGATCTAATTAAAAGAGAAAAGGAAGGAAACTATATCCTGCTAAAAGGCACCATCGAGAATGAAGCAATACCTCTACTTAATATATATGCACCAAGTGGTATAGCATCCAAATTCCTAGAGGAGAAGTTAAAGGAATTATAGGAAGAAATAGATAGCAAAACTATACTAGTGGGGTACCTTATTCTCCCCCTTTCTGAACTTGCTAAATCTAACCTCAAAATATATAAGAAATTGTTTCTTCCTGGCTGCTTGTAGTATTTTCTCCTTGATCTGGGGGTTCTGGAACCTGGCTATAATATTCCTGGGCGTTTTCTTTTGGGGATCTTTTTCAAGAGGTGATTGGTGGATTTTTTCAACCTCTGGATCTAAAACATCAGGGCAATTTTCCTTGAGAATTTCTTGAAGGGTGATTTCTCGCTTCTTTCTTTGATCATGGCTTTCAGGTATTCCAATAATTTTTAAATTGTCTCTCCTGGATCTATTTTCCAGGTCAGTGGTTTTTCCCATGAGATATTTCACATTGCCTCTAATCTTTCGTTTGTTTGGATCTGCTTAACAGCATCTTGATTTCTCATAAAGTCATTAGCTTCCATTTGCTCCAGTCTAACTCTGAAGGAATGAATCTCCTCAGTGAACTTTTGAGATTCTTTTCCATCTGGCAAATTCGACTTTTTAAGGCATTCTTCTCCTCATTGCCCTTTTGGGCCTCCTTTGCCATTTGAGTTAGTCTATTTTTTAAGGTGTTGTTTTCCTCAGTCAGGCTGTTGACCCTCATTTCATACTTTTCCTGCATCCTTCTCATTTCTCTTCCCAGTTTTTCCTCCACTTCTCTTATTTTATTTTTAAAGTCCTTCTTAAGGTCCTCTATGGCCTGTAACCTGCTCATGTTTTCTTTTGGGGCTTTTGAAGCAGGATTTCTGACCTCGCAGTCCTCCTCCTGTTCTATGCTTCGATCTTCTTTGCCCCTAAAGTAGGAGTCTAAGGTTGCATTTTCCTGTTTAATTTGTTTCCTTTGCCTTGGCATGTTGCCACTTAATTACTCGACTTTTGGGCTTGTTGCCACAGTATGGCTCTGGCGCCAGGCGGGAACTTTCGTCCCGAACGTGAGTGGGGGGACAACTTCTGTTTCTGGCAAGCTGGAAACCCACCCATGACCTCCACTCCAGATCACAGTCCAGACCCAGGGAGGTTAAATCAAGAGTGATTACCCCTAGAGCCTGATTGCTGGATCTCCCTACAGTGTTGCAGGCCAGGATCTGGAGCTGGCTCTGAAAACTACAGAATGGCGTGTCTCCTCAGCAGCTTCTAGCCTCCAGGGGAGGAAGCTGATGCTTTCCCCAAATAGTGGTCCCAAAGTCCATAGGGCACTAACCTCTCACTTTGTCCTAGGCATGTGTATGTTGATAATTCTGGAATCGCCACAGCTGCTGGTGTTCTGGGGTTCCTCCTGCCAGCTGCTGGCTCTGCCGCCCTGGGGCTAAAACTGCGACTCAGGCGGACCTGTGCTCGGCTCCCTGTGCACTATGGACTGCACTGCCACCTCCCAGAGCACTGCCCCGGTCCTTCCTGAAGGGTTGCTGGGCTGTCCTCAGCGGGAGGTTAGCTTCTCTGTGTGGTTCTGTGGGTGCCGGGGCTCTAGAAATTTTTTCAGAATCCCCTTTTACATAGTTTGGAGGTGATCAGGGGGGAGAGTGGCTTGGAAGCGCTGTTTCTACTCCGCCATCTTGGCTCTGCCCCTCTCCTTATTTTATTTCAAGAAGGAATCTTTGTACAAAATTCTACAACAAAATAAAACTTTCCTTCTAATAATCTTACATGTTAAAACAGCCATTTTTTTTCTATCCCACAGACTCTTCATATATTCTTCCTATTCTCTCTGCATTCTAATTAGTGTTCCTGTGTATCTTAGACACCTGAAAAATTGAGTTCTTTTTCTCACACAATCCACAGCCATGACCCATTATGTCCATAATACTGTTTTCCATAACTCCATAAAATAAGAAAAAAAACCCAAAATTCTATGGTATATGTTACATTCTCACTCAAATTATTTGCAAATCCTGCACATTCCATTGTGTATACATACATAAGGTCTCGGTATAAATCATACAACATCTATTAACTTATACACATGTGAAGGAAGAAGAAGTATCTATTAAGTATTTACCATGTATCAGGCACTGTGATAAGTGCATTTTACAAATATTATCAAATCTGCTATTCATTACCACCCTATGAGATAAGCGCTATTATGATTTCCAATTTACAGTTGGGGAAATTGAGTCAAATATAGGTCGCATTACTTGCCCAGGTCACAGAGCTAGTAAATATCTGAACATGTATTTGAACTCAGAGCTGCAAGGCTTTAGGTCTAGTGTTCTATGCACTAGGCAACTAGGTGGCATAGTGGATAGAGCGCCAAGTCTGGAGTTGGATGATTTATCTTTCTGAGTTCAAATATTGCCTCAGATGCTAATAAATGCGTAACCCTGGGCAAGTTGCTTGCATCTGTTTGCCTCCATTTCTTCATCTGTAAAAAGAGAAGCAGAAGGAAATGGCAAACCACTCCAGGATCTTTACCGAAAACAATAAACAAATGGAGTCATAAAAATTTGAACACAACTGAAAAATGATTGAATATATCACATTCAAAAATTTGATTCGTAATGAAACATTATTCTGAATTATAATATATTTCTTTGAAATTCATATTACTTGAAGTAATAATAAGTTTTCTTATTTAGGTAATAAACATGGTAGATGAAGTATTTTTCTTATTTTTTCACAATTAAAAGGTAAATACTTATTCCTTCAAAAACTACATCAGGATTTATATTCCTCTCCCAGAATCCTCCCCACTAGTTGAAATGAAGCAAAAATGTTTACATTTGCATTTCAAACCGAAAAAATAGCAGAATTTGTTCATCATTAGCATGCTATACTTTAATTCATTAAAAAAATCTAAGACAGAAAAAGTCACCCTGTGACCAGTCAATAATAAAATGACCACTTCGCCAAACCTGAAGTATTGGAATATTCCTTTGTCCAGTTGTGCATGAGGGATCAAATAGGAATATAAGAAATGGTAGCAGTTAGTGAGAATATACAATAGAGTTTGAGGTAAAGAGAGAGAGAGAGAGAGAGAGAGAGAGAGAGAGAGAGAGAGAGAGAGAGAGAGAGAGAGGGAGAGAGAGAGAGGAAAGGAGAAGAGGAGAAGAGAGGAAGAGAGAGAACAGGAAGGAGACAAGGGGAGGAGAGAAGAGGTATTTGCTTCTTCTCCCACTTTCCTCCCTTACTCACTTCTGCCACAGTGGCAGGGTAAAGTGAACAGAAGGGGAAAAATAATTTTAAAAAATGCCATGAAATGCAGTGAATTTCAACAGGTCAACCTTACACATATGACATACAAAAGAGATGTTTTTTATTTGATGGATCAAAAATATTTTTCTGCACACACTTTTTATCTGTAATTTTCAACATGATTTAAGCCCTCTCAGGCTTTCCTAAAGAGATATACATTTTTGCCCCATGCATTCTCCTGGAGCAGGAACACATTTGCTTGGGAAGATGTTAGTAAGTATTAGAATACCTGCTCACAAAAAGGATTTTAATTGGATGTATTATTATTTTCAAGTGAAAACATTTCATTTTGTTTGCTTTTTATTTGATGCTTTAAACTTTCTATTTGATGTAGTATAAAAGTCCCGTCATTGAAAAATATTGGTTATAAGCAAGTGATTAAAACCTTCAGCATTCTTGGCAACTCTTGAAACCTATAAATTGCAACGTGAGTGCTAACATGCATTAGTAGAGGCAGCTTTCTTACCTCAGAATTTTCCATAAGGGTTTACTCCTTCTCCTTGTGATTTCAATTTTGCACACAACTCCTTGTAAGGAAATCTTCCTCTGCCAATACAGATCCACAGTAGTACTTCAGCTCATAGTCTGAAGGTTAAATGACTTGAAACCAGATATTTCTGGAGTCAACTGACTCTATCAAAATTGAAATTCTACTTAATGCTTTATATTTTATATTACTATTTTGAGTGAATAACAACAAGAACTGGCAGTATACACACATGTTTATAATGATGAAGTTTGAAATCAGTTATCTCTTCTATAGGTAGTCCCCTACATCCATTCAGGTCCAACTCCAAAAACACACTGACTCTTTACCTAATCAGAGGCGGAATAATTTTGTGGAACAAAGGGTTTGATCTAACTTTCATAATCTGACCTGATTATTAGCAATGTAAACTTAAAATTATGTTATGACAAATTTTGTAGGAAATCTTTAGCAGAGAAGAGAAATTTTACAAGTAACCTGAAAAAGAGAAGACCTGCTCTGAGACCACACCCAAGCCAGAGAGCTACATCAGATGTTTCCAAAGAACCAGAGGGATGACGCTTTGATTTTAGTGTTGCATTTTTTCCCCTTTGTGCCTTTTATCTATAGGGTCATTATCAAAAGGCATTACCCTCTTTGATTTTTGTCAAAATGTTATCAAAGGTATTGCCCTCTATGATTTAGTCAAAATGCCTATCTGTTTTTCCCTTTTCCTCTCAGTCTCTCCTCATAAGCCCCACAGTTAGAATCTCTTTATAAAGTGTTTATCATATCAGTTCATGATTTATTGAGGAGGCCATACTTCTCAATATAATCAAATTGGGTAATGAGAGAAATGATCATTAACAACCAATGACTTAGATTTCTCCCTTTGCTTAATACTCATTTTAAGACCACAGTCTCTGAAGGTTGAGCTAACCTTCTCCTCTACCTGGACTCCACCTAGGTGGTGAAGCTATTATGTTCTGCTCAGGCTTGAGTACAGCATAATTACTTTGAATAGGTTGTACAAGAATTGGGGGAACTTAGAAGTGGATAGCATAATCAAAATTCAGGTCCAGACTCTAATTGTGATATTCATTCTCTCATTAATTGTTAACCAACCAGAGTTGATTACCAGCCTTTTGAATAATCCTCTTGCAAAAACAAACAAACAAACATATAATCCGTGAGTCCACCACCATGATTATCTTTGATATAAGAGAAAGATAGCCAAATAATTGTTCTTTTACTAAAATATTAACTTTATTAATAAAATATTAAATTGCCCAGAAATTATGTCTCTTGAACCTTTTTTAAACACCACAGTAGAGACGCAATATTCCACTCTAGCTAGCTTTCTAACTGACTGAAGTGGAGAGGTGGTGTCCAGGAAGATGTGCTTTTTGCATAATCTTGTGTAGACATGCTTGCTTTTGAAAATCCCTGGGAAACTGAGAGAAGAATTTGATAAAGTGGGAATTATACATCAACAAGGTCTAATTTTATTACAATTCATAACTAGAGCCATTATGGGAAGCAATGCAAAAAATGTAGCATTTATCTAAAAGACGTTTTTGATGAAGTAAATTAATAATTTGATCTAAGTCCCAATGAGATTTTCACTCCAATAGAAGAGATTGATTTAGATTGCACAAAGAAGCATGGAAAGGAAAAAATGAGATCACAAAGGAGTGCATAACAGTTCAATACTGGCTTTCGGAAACTGAGGATTTAAGGAATAATTTATAATTCTAGTACATCACTCAGATCACTAAACAAAGCAGCATCTATGAGCACAACATGAAAATATTCCCAGAGCGCTGCGCTGGCCGCTCTCTGTAGGGCTGCTGGGCTATCCTCAGCGGGGGGTTAGCTTCTCTGTGTAGTTCTGTGGGTGCTGGAGCTCCAGAAGTTGTTCAGAGTCCCCTTTTACATGATTTTGAAGTGGTGTGGGAAAGAGCACCTTGGAAGTACTGTTTCTACTCTGCCATCTTGGCTCTGTCCCCCAGGTCTCTGATCTCTTAATGTAGAATCTGCTAAATTATGTGTAATCCTGATTGTCTTCCTGCAATCCTTGAATTGTTTCTTTCTGTTTGCTTGCAATATTTTCTCCTTGACCTGGGAACTCTAGAATTTTGGCTATAATATTCCTTGGAGTTTTCCTTTTGGGACCTCTTTTAAGAAATGATCAGTGGTTTCTTTCACAATATTCCTTCCCTTCCAATTCTATAATAGGAGGGAAGTTTTCCTTGATAATTTCTTGAAAGAGGATGTCTAGTTCTTTTTTGTTTGTTTGTTTGTTTTTTTTTTGGGGGGGGAAAGCAATTGGGGTTGTTATTTGACCAAGGTCACATGGCTAGTTTTTGTGTTAAGTGTCTGAGGCAGAATTTGAACTCAGGTCCTCCTGACTCCAGGGCAAGTACTCTATTCACTGCACCACCTAGCCACCCCTCGTTCTTTTTTTTTAATCATGACTTTTAAGTAGTCCAAATTTTTTGTTAAATTATCTCTTCTGGATCTGTTTTCCTGGTCAGGTGATTTTCCAATCAGATTTTTCACACTGTTTTCTATTTTTTCATTCTTTTGGTTTTGTTATATAATTTCTTGATTTCTCATAAAGTCAGTAGTTTCCATTTGCTCCATTCTAATTTTTAAGGAATCATTTTTTCAGTGAGCTTTTGGATTGCGTTTTCCATTTGACCAATACGTATTTTTAAGGCACTTTTCTCCTTGGCTTTTTGGACTGCTTTCCGTTTGGGTTAGTCTATTTTTAAGGTGTTATTTTCTTCAGCATTTTTTTGCTTTTCATGATTTTCTTATATTACTCTCATTTCTCTTCCCAATTTTTCCTCTGCTTCTCTTGCTTGATTTTCAAAATCTTCTTTGAGCTTTTCCATGGCCTGCAACCAACTCATATTTTTCTTGCAGGCTTTGGATATAGAAGCTTTGACTTTATTAATAGTCTTCTTCTGGTTGTATGTTTTCATTTTTGTCACCAAAGTAAGATTCTATAGTTTGATTTTTTCACCACTGTTTGCTCATTTTCCCAAACAATTACCTGAACTTTAAGCTTTTTTTTAAGGTAGGTTTCTGTTTCCAGTATGGAGGGTATACTGTCCTCTGCTTCATGGGGTTTGTTGCTGCAGCAAGCACCTTAGCATATCCAGGGTGGCTGTCAACATCTTTTCTAAAGGAAAGCAAATCAAAATGGGTTAAAAATCTTGACTTAATCAAATATGTCATTTACCTAGTTCAGCACCCTGAATTTCAGAGAATACAAACAAATTACAAGCAGCAGACAGGCTTCCAAAGGTCTGACCATTACATCTATACCTAGTCACAGTTACCAGAGAGAGAAGCACCAACATCTGGGTTTTCAAAGCCAGGAGGCCCAGAGCCATCTGGTCAAATCAAACAATATTTCTCAAAGTGAGCCCCAAAGCAAAGCCTCACATAAGGGCATATATAGCCTTCTCCTGGCTGAGAGAATTTCACAGCCCTCTTGACCCACTGCCCAATCACACAGCACCAAAGTGTGGGCATTCCTGAAAACCAAGCCTCCTGCCACAGGCTCCATGTGACCACATTCAGCTAATTAGGGGCATAGTATATTTTCAAATCAAGGAAGGTTCTCAGAGTCACTTAAGCCTATCAAAGTGCCTAGGGGCAGGGAAGATCTTAAATTACCATTACCATAACATTTGTGCAGTTGTTTACAGAGATATTTCAAGTGACCTATAAGTTTTCAATTCTTCCAAGGTTGTATGATCAAAAGAGAGGTGTTTACTCCTTTTCTCCTCTGTGCTCTGGTCTGTGAGTGACACACTTTTCTGCCTTGGAACTGTAAGGAGAATTTCCTTTCCACTGCTGCTGAAAGCTCTGCTATGCCAGTGCTCCTCTTTGCTCCAGGACTGCCACCCAGTCCTGTGATCCAGATTGAAACAAAGGCAAAGCAAGAGAATCTTGCCTTAGCACCAGCAAAGAGAGCCCTGAAATCCCTCTCTGATCACTCACTCAATCTATCACAACTGTCTGTGCACTGAGAGCTCTGGAAGCAGTCACTGACATTGCTGCCACTGCCACCCTGGGCCCCGGGTCTGGACCTTGCTCCTTTCTTATCCAGGGCCAAAATATCTTTACTGCTGAACTTCTAAGTTGTTTTTTGGCATTTTGGGATGGAGATGTCTACAAGCCACCAGAGTTCCCAGTGATTCAGTGCCCTGAAGCCTCCTTCAACCTGTCTGTGCCAGGGTAGCCCCTGCTGGACTATGATTTTCTCTCAGATTGGTACAGCACACCTTTCCATGTCGATCTTCCAGTTTGTATTGGGCTTGAGATTTGTTTCACTCTGTCATTTTTTGGGTTCTTCTGCTCTAGAATTTGTCCAGTTATTTTTACAGGTGTTTGTTGGGGTTTGGGACAGAGGTCAAGCAAGATCATGCTCTGCCATCTTGGTTCTGCCTGCCTCCTATAGTACCTCTTTTTACTGAGATATTATAGGAATCAACTTCCTTTAATTGTTCACTTTGTGCTTCCCTAGTCTGCAATTAAATCACACAAAATGCATTTATTCACCTTGGGGGAAGAATCTTGTGAGGTTTATTAGTTCATATTATTTTAGGCTTCCTTGTGATTTCTGTTTCTTTAATTTCTGATTTCTTCTTTATCTCTTGGTGTACTATAACAAATAAATTTATTGATGATCCTTTTATTGTTCTCATTGCCATTTTAAGCCATTAAGGGTCTTTCTCTTTCTGTTTCTTCTTTTTTTTTTTAATAATTTCAAATAGAAATTTTTAGTTCATTTTTTAAGTTTTTTATTTCATTTTCTTCATTATTTATTCTTTGTCAGTTGTATTTATTTACCCAGGGTCACACAGCTAATAAGTCTATGAGGCTTTATTTGGACTCATTAAGATGAATGTGTTTACTTCCTATCTACTCCACTACCTAGCTGCAAATTTGTTTTACATAGAATTCTGTAGAATGGTCCACTGACATAAAGTGAGAACTGTTTGTATTTGAAATTAGGTCTTCATGACTAGCTCTTTACTTACTACTCCATACTGCCTCTCCTATATGTATATGTGTACACACACTTATGTAGAGTGTAAACAGAAATGTTTATGTAGTAAGTTTATGTAGCAAGGTATATATCTATGTACATTTGTGTGCATATATACATACATATATACATGTATGTATACATTATATATATGTATAGATGATTTTGTGGGTTTGGAAAGTTTTTAGTTGATGGTAAAGAAACTAACTACTTCTTTTCACTGGGCTTTTCATCTTTGGTATGTGAATGTGGCCTTATCCAGTTATTTGTCCTTCTACCATGTGGACCTCTTCTCTAGTTAATACTTTAAGCTTCAGAAACAATGAAGGGAGTGGCAAGACTCAATAGTTTCCATCCCCTGTTAGCAGACCAAAAATAGCTTCTTCTAGTTTCTAGGAGAGAATACCCAGAATATAGGTTTGCCTTATTTGGGAAGTTTTATAAAAATAATAAATTGATAGTAATAAGATTTTTGCTCATTTTGCTTTTACTGTCCTATTTAGAGAGGGTGGAATAACTTACCAGCATTTAGACAGGTGGGGTCTATCCTGTCTTTTTATCTTTTTCTTATATTCTTCTAGCCACTTCTTCTCTTCTCACTACCTCCCCCTTCAAAAATAATGAATCAAAGAACTTGAAAGATTTAAGAATGATGTGAAGAACTGGTACTATTTAAAACAAAGTATAGCATAATTATAAAAGAAAGGCTAATTTTGGAACATAAACTTGTTCTCCTTGGGTGTAGAGAGTATAAGAGAAAGGACAGTTAAGTGAAGAGGGAGAAGGAAAGCATCACCATTGTTAGTCTCAGAAAAAAAAAGTGAAGCAGTCATAATATTTCCTCTTAAAACCAGGCATACCTGAGATTTAACCCCTACTGTTGTGACTGTAATATCAGAGGTGAGCCTGGTAACTGCCAGAGATCCCTCTACACTCCTCACCAATCTTTAAGAGGTACCACATATGGACTGCTGTACTGCTTCACCTCTTCAATTAAAAAATATTGATCCCTAAGTCTCCATGGTCACACCTTTCTACCAGGTTTATCCTGCAGCTGTAGGAGGGAAAATCATCATTGTAGCTTTAGAACTCACTGTTTTACTGTATCTTTGGTCATGCCAAACCTGACGATTCTGTTTCTGACAGCAGGGCTTCATTCCACAGTGTACATTTCTCTTTGTTAAAGAGAAATACCAAGGGTTTTACACACACACACACACACACACACACACACACACACACACACCCCTTGTCCTGACCAAATAAAACCATTAAATCTTACGATATTAAGCCACTGTCAATCACAATAGTGTTGGAAAATCTTACACAATTAACTATTTTTTTCAGGGCATACCCTTTGTTGGAATAACAGGATTGTGCTGGAACATTGTTATATATGGGAACAGAAGCTTTAACAACACCTGCTGTTGCTGTGAACAAAGCATTATTGCATTTATATAGCAGTTTTCATCACAGGATATTGGTTGGGTTCAAAGGGGAACTAAGAGCTCCTATTCACAACCTGTGAGAATGCTTCTTTTCAAAGCTCAGCATGCAACTCACCTACACTCAATGTCACATGGACCACCTTCCATTTTCAATCCCAGAAGGACCATAAAAGGCAAATTTCTATGTTACAGCTCAAAAACCTCTTTGCTTGCAGCAAATGGAAGAGAGCTAGTCTGAGATAATCACATCTGGAAAGAAATAGTGTGAGACTACTAGGATATATAACTGAACACACACACACACACAAAAAGACTTTCATTTCTAAAGATTTTTGATAGTTTTGTCCAGTTAATATAAGGACGAATAGACATGCAAACAAAGCAGAGCTATTTAAAAGAAACATATACATACTGCTGTGGATATGCTATGTACTTTTTAACATGACAGCTACCAGAAAGCAAAATTATTTTCCTCACTTAATCATCTTATCTTTCTTATAAAGATCTTCATAGAAGACTGACTGAGTTACTGTTTCTTTATATTCCTGGCCTTGTTAAGGGTAGTTCTATGTGGTAAGTGTTCCTGCTTTTCATTCCCAATCATCACCTCCATTAGACTCATCTCAGAAATGTCTCAATATATCCTGTGTGTCATGACAATGTTGTGTAAAATGCAACCTGACAATAATATTTGAAATTGACCAAAACTGAACTGTAGGAACCAGTGTGCTTTGTGCTAGTTATCTGCAGTGGGATTTTCATATTTTGACTTTACATGTCAGCACTGGGAAAGGAAATCAAGAATTTAGACCAGGGTTGGGTAACCTGTGGTCTGGAGGTCACATTTGGCTATCTAGGTCCTCAATTTCAGCCCTTCAACCTAATCCAAACTTTCCAGAACACGTTCTGTCATGTTCATTGCTTCCATGACACCATCTATTCATTTCATCCTCTGCTTTCACCTTCTCATTTTATCTTTAATCTTTTCCCACATCAAGGTATTTTCTAATGAGTTCTAACTTCTCATTATGTAGCCACCATATTTAAATCTTATGAAGTTTCAATTCAGTCAAAGGGCCACACTTGAGGACCTAAAGAGCCACATGTGGCCTCCAAACTGCAGAATCCCCACCCCTGGTTTAGACATTGTAGGTAGGCTAAGACTGTATTCCTTTTGGCCATTTCAAACTAAGTAAACAAACAAATATGAACCTGCACAATGAGGCTGAGAATAATAGAACAGAATGTCATTGACTAAGCATGGACCACAGCTGCCTACATTTTGTTATACAGCATAGAGTAAAATTGGGTAATGTAGTCAGGACAGAGATAAAAAACTAAACAATAGAGTAAGGGGAACAGACTCTGAAAGGTGTGCACATAATTTTTTAAAGGAGAACGAAATGATGATCACTTTAAAAATCTGAATTATATCTTGCTTTCATGCTGAAAATATAGAATATTCAAATAAACAAGGGCAATTCAGTAAAGTACCAATGAAGGTGAAATATAAGAATGCTTGAATAATGAAGGGAGAGATGGTGGTGGGAAAAGTTATCATGAGTCCAGTTATAAAAGATGGTCAATCAATCTTGCATAGTGGAAGAAATGGTCTTAAGTGTTAATAGATCTAAATTCTAGACCCAAATCTTAAAAAAAACAGTTGTGTGACAATGGGAATATCACTTGACCTCCTTCTAAAGCTTATTTATCTTACCTTTAAAATAAGGAGATTGGACAAGATGACTTCAAAGAACTTTTCTATTCCATGATTCTATAATTAGAATCATACTGTTGTTCAGTCATTCAGTCACGTCTAACTCTTTGTGACCCCATTAACTACAGCACACCAGGCCCTTCTAGCCTCCACTGTTTATCTAAAACTAAAGTTTATCCAAGTTCTTGTTCTTCTCTTCTATGACGCCATCGATCCATCTCATCCTCTGCTATCACCTTCTCCTTTAATCTTCAATTTTTTCAGACATCAAAGTCTTTTCCAATGAGTCCTATCTTCTCATTATGTGACCACTGTTTTCAAGCTACTATATTTTAACTCCCAAAGAGTAATGTGAATTCATTTCTTTAAGTATTTTGACTGATTTGATTTCCTTGATGTCCAAAAAGTCTTAAAATTCTTCTCCAGCACCACAATTCTAAAGCATTGATTCTGCAGCACTCAACTTTCCTTATATTTCAGCTCTTCCTGCCATACTTTGTTACTGGAAATACCATAACTGCAGGCCTTTGTCATTAAGGTGATATATCTGCTTTTTAATATGCTGTCTAGATTTGCCATAGCTTTCCTTCCAAGGAACAATCATCATTTAATTTCATGGCTTCAGCTGCATCTGCAGTGACCTTTGAGCCCAAGAATATAAAATCTGACACTGCTTTCATTTCTTCACCCTCTACTTGCCAGAAGTGATGTGATGAGTTGCCATGATTTTAGCTTTTTTTCAGTGTTAAGCTTCAAGTCAGCTTTTACACTTTAATATTTTACCCTCTTCAAAAGGCTTCTTCACTTTCTGCCATCAGAATAGTACCATATGCATATCTGATGTTTTTTATATTTCTCTGGGCAAACTTAATTCCTACTTTTGATTTGTGCAACCTGGTATTTTGCATAATGTACTACCCATATAAGTTAAATAGATAAGGTAACAATATACAGCCTTGTCATATGTCTTTTCCAACCTGAAAATAATCAGTTGTACACTGTTTAGTTCTAACTGATGCTTTTGGCTCAAATATGAGTTCCTCAGGAGAAAAATGAGATGATCTGGTACTCCCATATCTTTGAGGACTTGCCACATTTTTGTTGTGATTCACACAGCCAAAAGCTTTAGTGTAGTCAATGAAGCAGAATTGAACTCCCTTGCTTTCTCCATAATTCAATTAATGTTGACAATGTGATTGCCACTCCTTAAAACAATATTTTCCCCTCCTTTAATCAACACAGAACACACATAAGTCAGAGAAGACACACCTGATCTATTTAAACGTCATCTAATGAGTTTCACATCAATAACTTTCTTGCCCAACCATTCATTTTTCCAATAAAATATTTTTCTCCTTGCTAAATATTTACTGCTTCATAGTAAATGTTATCTATGCACATATACATGTGGCTAATATGCCAGTAATTTGACAAACATAGGTTTATTAAAAGGATGGAAGGACCAGTGCATTCCCAATTCTGTAAAAATAACTCAGCACACATACTATTATTAATGACAAGTTTAATAATAAGAATAACCTTGATGATAACAATAGCCCATGGGATTTCATAATTTCCAACATGATTTTTATAGCAGTCATGTGATGTAGTGCATGTACCAATATTCTTATTTTACAAAGGAGAGAACTGTTAAATATCATCTTAACATTCCATCTTCTATGAGAACTCTTTCCTGATTCCCCTTAATAGTATTCCCTTTTCCCTGTTGATTATTTCCTCTGTGTATGACTATGTGTTTGTATTTTGTTTTACATAGCAGTTCTTATGTGTCTACCCAGATTGAATTGTGAGCTCCTTGAGGGCAGAGACTGTCTTATGCATTTCTTTGTTTCCCCAGTACTTAGCACAGTGTTTGGCACACAGAAAACACAATAAACATTTATTGACTGACTGGGACTGGTGTAATTGTTTCCATTCGCAAGCAAATAGGTATGATAGATAAGAATGATAAAACCGATTATATCATGAATAGGTGCATTTCCCTCATTCATACTTATTTTTATATCTCTATATTTTTCTTATGAAATTTCTTTAAAAAACTAGGCTTCAGTTCAACAAGTAGAAGCTAACAGATTGATGCTTAGATAATTCTGGGATGAGGCATCAACAATGGGAAAAGTGAATTAACAAAAACAAAAGTGAACCAAACTTAGCTGGAGAAAATAATGAAACTGTGCAGACTGGATTACTACAAATATATAATTTTCACTAGGTCTTCATTTTAGCAAGGAAATCTTTTTGTATTTACTAAATTCACCATGCCATTCACCAAAATGACATTCAAAATTTTTAATTCATCCTTAAACCTCCTGTAGCTCCCATTCTCTTCACTTCTCAGCTGAAAACTTTGCCTCATATTTCACTGATAAAATTGAAGACATTTCCCCAAAATTTCATTTTCTCTTGTCTGCCTCAACTCACATCTCCCAGATTCCTTTGGATACTATTTCAGCCTTTACCTCTGTATCACATAAAGACATAACCCTGAAAAATCCAACTGGAGATGGAGTGTGGCAGAATCCAGCCCAGGAAAGTGCCCAGTGCATCAGGACAGGGTGAGCACAGAGCACATGTGGTCTGCACAGTTCAGACTTAAGAGGAGACAAGCAAACTACACCAGAGAGAGAAGAAGCCTCAGCCTGCAGACTTACCAAGGACGAATCACAGTCATCACACCTTCATCTCATGAGGGGACAGGAGGAATCACTGGAGCCAGGTAGGAAAGTCTGGCCCCCAGCGGAGACCTCAGCTTCTCCTGCAGGGATCTGTCCCCAGCCTGGAAGTTTAGAAATTGCCTGCCTGTATAATACATGGACTAGAATGGCAAAGTAAATTCTAGTTGCTCCGATTCTCTCATCCCTCCTTCATGAAGTAGAAAACCCAAAGATGAGTCTCCCACCCAGACTGAATTCCCAAGTTCATGGAAATAGCCTCAAGCTTGGGAGTCTCCAAGAACTGGTGTAACTGAGAAAGCAAAGAGTCTGAAGAGAAGAGAGGGAGGGGTCCCAACAAGCCCCACCTCACCTCACTAACAAAAGCTTGCTTATAGCCCAGGGATATAGAGGCAGAAATCTGGAGTGGTCAGATAGATCCACTTCCACAGACTACTCTGTGCACATTTACATTCCTCTCTGAGTTTCCTGCATTAGCTACAAACTAGACACCTAGAGGCTACAGCATTCAAAGTCAATGACCAGGCCCTTAGACCAGCCTGAGAAATTAAGAAATAGGAAATCACAATGGGCAGGAAGGAAGCTGAGAAGGAGAAGAGGAAGGCAAGAAAATCAATCCCACCTTACTATGTAGGTCAAGAACAACCAATTACACAGGACAATTCAGACTCTCTACCCACACATAAGACTACAGAAGGAAACATGAATTGGTCTCAAGCCCAAATAGCATTCTTGGAGGAACTTAAGAAAGATTTTAAAGACCAAATCAGGGAGTCAGTGACCAACTTGGAAAAAAGGTTCACTGAAGAAAACAAATCCTTAAAAAGTAAAATTAGTGAAGTAATTGGAGAAAATACCAACCTAAAAAAGGACCTTCAAAAAATAACTGAAGGGGAGGTAAGGTGGCGCAGTGAGTAAGAGTGACGGCCTCGGAGTTGGGATGACCCGAGATCGAATCCGGTCTCAGAAAATGAGCACCCACACATAAATAATGACTAGCTGTGTAACCTTAAGCAAGTTACTTAACAAAAATTGCTTTAAAAAAATAAATGAAGACCATAATTTGTTAAAATTTAGATTCACTCAAATTGAAACTCAGAACTCTATGATGCACCAAGAGTCAATCAAACAAAACAAGACAATTGAAAAATTGGAAGAAAATATAAAATATCTCACTGGAAAAACAACTGACCTATAGAAGAGATCCAGGAGAGATAACTTAAGAATTATTGGTCTACCAGAAGGCCATGATGAAAAAAGCAGCCTAGACAACATCCTCCAAGAGATTGTGAAAAAAAAAATTGTCATGAGGTCCTGGAATCAGAAGATAAAATAGTTATCGAAAGAATTCACCAGACACCTCCTGAAAGAGATCCCAAATTGAAAACTCCAAGAAATAGAGTAGCCAAATTCCAGAATTACAAAATTAAGGAAAAAAATTCTGCAAGCAGCCAAAAAGAAACAACTTAAATATAATGGAACTACAGATAGGATCACACAGGACCTAGTAGCTTCTACATTAAAAGATCAGAGGGACTGGAATTTGATATTTCGTAGGGCAAAAGAGCTAGGACTACAACCAAGGATTAACTACCCAGCAAAACTGAGCATAATCTTTCAGGCAAGGAGGTGGTCATTTAATGAAATAAGGGACATCCAGACTTTTGTGATCAAAAAGCCAGAGCTCAATGGGAAATTTGATCTCTAATTAGAAGACTCAATAAAGACATAAAAAGATAAACAAGGAAAACACAGATTCACACATACATACTTGCACACACCCACACTCATACACACATGCTCATTAGTTGGGATGGAACAACAGCAAAATGTTCACATCCCTATATGAGGAGCTGATAATTGTCAATATTGAAATTTTTATGATTATCATAACCTTCAAAAGGGTGTGGGTAAGGATACACTAACCTGAATACTTAAAAAAAAAAACTATTAAGGGCATCAAAGTGACTGTAGTGGGAAAAAGGAAAAGATGAGATAGGAAAAGGTAAAATATGCCATTTGAAGAATATAGCAGCAAGCACCCTAGCATCCCCAGAGTGGCTGCCAACACAGGTTCTTAGATCTGCTTTTGTAAAGGAAAGAAACTCAAAATCAGTTAACAACCTTACTTTAATCAAAGAAATATATAACATTTACCAAGTTCAGGGGAAAAAGGTCAGCACCCCAAACTTCAGATTATACAGACAGTAGTTTCAAAACAGAGAAACAAACAAATCAAGCAGAGAGGCTTCCAAACTGCCCAACCATTATATCAATATCAAATCACAGTTACCAGAGAGGGAAGCAGCAACATCTGGGCTTTCAAAGCCAGGGGGCTCTCAAAGGCTGACCAGAGTCTCATGTGGTCAAATCACACAACACTTCTCAAAGTGAGCCCCAAAGCGAAGCCTCAAATCAGGTATTATATAGTCTTCTCCTGGCTCAGAGAATGTAACCACCCTCTTGACCCACAGCCCAATCACAGAGCATTAAGGTGTGGTCATTCCTGAAAACCAAGTCTCCTATCACAGGCTCCATGTGACCACATTGAGCCTATTAGGAGGCAGAGTATATTCTCAAATCAAGGAAGGTTCTCAAAGTAACTCAAGCCAATCAAAGGGCCTAGGGGCAAGGAAGATCTTCAAATATGCATTTCCATTACAAAGAAGCATCAAAAGACACTATAGTAAAGGGGAAGGAAAGAGGGAGAGGAACATCATTTAAACACTACTCTCACTGGTTCTGGTTCAAAGAGGGATCAACTTAATCAGTGAAGTTTAAGAAAAATTCATTAAATAGAGGAAAAGGAGGGAGGGAGAGGAGGACTGTTTGAAATTTACTCTCATTGGTTTGGAGTCAAAAAGGGAGTAACTTACTCTGATAAGTATAAAAATTTACTGTGTTCTATAGGTAGTGGGAAGGGGTTAAAAAGGAGTGGAATAAAGGGGAGATTAGAGGGTAGGTTAAGAAGGGGGGTCACAGGGTGGGAACACCGAGGGAGTGGGCAGGCAAAAGGGAAAACTTCAAGGAGGGGAAGGGAGAAGGGAGAAACAAAAACATAAACAGGGGAGGGAATAGGATGGAGAGGAAGAGACAGAGAGTCATCATTACTGTGTATGTGAATGGGATGAACTCTCCCATAAAACAGAGGCGGATAGCAGAATGGATTAAAAACGATAATCCTACAATATGCTGTCTACAAGAAACACATTTGAAACAAAGGGATAGCCACAGGGTAAAGGTAAAAGGTTGGAGTAAAATTTGTTATGCCTCAGCTAAAGTAAAAAAAAAAGCATGGGTAGGAATACTTATCTCAAATAAAGTAAAAGCAAAAATAGATCTGATTAAAAGAGATAAGGAAGGAAACTATATCCTACTAAAAGTCACCATCAAGAATGAAGCAATATCACTACTTAATATATATGCACCAAGTGGTGTAGCATCCAGATTCCTAGAGGAGAAGTTAAAGGAATTAGAGGAAGAAATAGATAGCAAAACTATACTAGTGGGGGACCTTAATCTCCACCTCTCAGAACTCGAACAAAATAAACAATAAAGAAGTTAAGGAGGTGAAAAGAATCTTAGAGAGACTGGATATGATGTATCTCTGGAGAAAACTGAATGGGGATAAAAAGGAATTTACTTTCTTCTCAGCAGTGTATGGTACATACTCAAAAATAGACCATTTACTAGGGCATAAAAACCTCACAATTTAGTGCAGAAAGACAGAAATATTAAATGCATCATTCTCAGATCACAATGCAATAAATATTATATGCAATAAAGGGCCATGGAAAGATAGACAAAAAACTAATTGGAAATTAAACAATTGTGTCAAACAAGAAATAATAGAAACAATCAATAATTTCATTCAAGAAAATGATAATGAGACAACATATCAAAATTTGTGGGATGCATTAAAGGGAGTTCTTAGGGGAAGTTTTATATCCCTGAGTGCATACTTGAATAAAGCAGAGAGAAGGGAAGTCAATGAATTGGACATGAAATTGAAAAAGCTAGAAAACAAGATGGCGAAGTAGAAACAGCTCATCAAAGCCACTCTGCCCCCAGATTCCCCCCAAACTATGTAAAAGGGGACTCTGAACAACTTCTGGAGCCCCAGCACCCACAGAACAACACAGAGAAGCTAACCTCCCACTGAGGACAGCCCAGCAGCCCTGCAAGAAGGACCAGCGCAGTGGTCTGGGAGCCGGCAGCACACAACTCGCAAAGCGCAGGAAGCTGAGCCGACCAGAGCACAGATCCGCGTGAGCCAAGGTTTTAACTCCAGGGCACCAGGGCCAGCAGCCGGCTGGAGGAACCCCAGAACACCAGCAGCCGTGGCGACTCCAGAATTATCAACATAGACATGCCCAGGACAAAGTAAGAGGTTAATGTCCTATGGACTTTGAGACCTGTATTTAGGGGAATGTGTCGGCTCCCTCCCCTGGGGGCTAGAAGCTGCTGAGGAGACACCATTTTGTAGTTTTCAGAGGCAGTTCCAGCTGCTGGCCTGCAATTAATTGTAGGGAGATCTAGCGATCAGTCTTGGGGGGTAATCGCTCTTGCTTTAACCTCCCTGGATCTGGATTGTGATCTAGGGTGGAAGTCGTGGCTGGGTTTACAGCTTGCCAGAAACGGAAGTTGCCCCCCACACATTCGGGATAAAAATTCCTCTATCTGGCCTTAAAGCCATAGTGTGGCAAAAAGCCCAAAAGTCAGGTAATCAAATGGCAACATGCCAAGGCAAAGGAAAAAGAAAAATGCAATCCTAGACTCCTATTTTGGAGGCATAGAGCGGGAAAAGGACTGTGAGGTCAGAAGTCCTGCTCCAAAAGCCCCAGGGGAAAACATAAGTGGGTTGCAGGCCATAGAGGACCTTAAGAAGGACTTTAAAAATCAAATAAGAGAAGTGGAGGAAAAATTGGAAAGAGAAATGAGAAGGATGCAGGAAAAGTATGAAATGAGGGTCAACAGCCTGACTGAGGAAAACAACACCTTAAAAAATAGACTAACTCAAATGGCAAAGGAGGCCCAAAAGGGCAATGAGGAGAAGAATGCCTTAAAAAGTCGAATTTGCCAGATGGAAAAAGAATCTCAAAAGTTCACTGAGGAGATTCATTCCTTCAGAGTTAGACTGGAGCAAATGGAAGCTAATGACTTTATGAGAAATCAAGATGCTGTTAAGCAGATCCAAACAAATGAAAGATTAGAAGGCAATGTGAAATATCTCATGGGAAAAACCACTGACCTGGAAAATAGATCCAGGAGAGACAATTTAAAAATTATTGACTACCTGAAAGCCATGATCAAAGAAAGCTCCTAGAAATCACCCTTCAAGAAATTCTCAAGGAAAACTGCCCTGATGTATTAGATCCAGAGGGCAAAATAGAGGTTGAAAGAATCCACCAATCACCTCTTGAAAAAGATCCCAAAAAGAAAACTCCCAGGAATATTATAGCCAGGTTCCAGAATCCCCAGATCGAGGAGAAAATACTACAAGCAGCCAGGAAGAAATAATTTCAATATTGTGGAAACACAATCAGAATAGCCCAGTACCTGGCAGCTTCTACACTGAGGGATCGAAGGGCATAGAATAAAATATTCCAGAGGGCAAAAGAACTGAGAATGAACCCAAGGGTCACCTACCCAGCAAAACTGAGTATTTTGTTTCAGGGGAAAATATGGTCATTCAGTGGAATAGAGGACTTTCAAGCATTCTTGAGGAAAAAACCAGAATTGAATAGAAAATTTGACATCCAGACACAAGAAGCAAGAGATGCCTGAGAAAGGAATCAGGGAAAAGAAATCAAAAGGAAATTATCAAAGTTGAACTATTTACATTCCTATATGGAAAAACAATAACTGTGAGTGATGATATCTTTCTCACTATGAAAATAATGGAAGAAGGGTGTGTGGTCATATGAGTACATATGTGAATGTGTGTGTATATGGATAGAGGGCATAGGTTGAATTTCTTGGGAAGGGAGAATACTCAAGGGATGAAATTATGAGGTGAGAGAGGAAAGTGCCAAGAGGAGATGGGGAAAAACAGGGTAGGGTAAACTATCTCATGTAGAAGAAGCAGGGGGAAGTGTTTGCAAGGGAGGGGGAGAATAGGAAGGGAAAAAAAGGCAAATACACATTCTCATTGAATTTGGTTCAGGGAGAAAATGACATACATACTAAATGGGATATCTCAACCTGCAGCAGGATAGGGGGAAGGGGGATGAGAGGAGGGATGATTGATGGGAGGGCATCCTTGGGGTGAGGGGAGGTTGGAAGTACCCACTATAGAAGAGGGACAGGATCATGTAGGGAATGGACCAGGTGGGGGGTGGGATGAGTGGGAGGGAATTATAAGCAGCCTTGTACAATATATCTACTATGATAATGTTTTGCATAGCTAGACATGTACAACATATACTGAATTACTTATCTCCCCAGAGGGAATGGGTGACAAGGGAGGAAGGAAATGGATCTAAAATTCGAGGTCTTAAGATTAAATTAAATGTTTCTAATATATATATATATATAAATACTATTATTAATACTCTTTTGCTTATAATTGGGAGGTAAGATGTGCAGGCATTGGGACACAAAGATTCACCTTCCTCTAATGGAAAAGTCGAAGGGGGTATGGGAGAAGGTATGGGAGAGAGCATATTGGAGGAAGCGATATCTTGTGGGTCTGCTATTCTGGGAGGTTGGGTAGGGAAATAACGGGGGGAAAATGATTGTAACTCAAAATCTGCTGGAAATGAATAATGTAAAACAGAAGTTAATAAAGCATTTGTTTAAAAAAAAAAGAAAAAGCTAGAAAAAGAATAAACTGAAAATCCCCAATTTAGTACTAAATTAGAAATTTTGAAAACCAAAGGAGAGATTAATAAAATTGAAATTAAGAATACTATTGAATTAATAAATTAAACTAAGAACTGGTTTTATGAAAAAAACAATGAAATTGAGAGACCCATAGTCAATTTGATTAAAAAAAGAAAGAAAGACCCCAAATTATGAGTATCAAAAATGAAAAGGGTGAATCTACCTTCAATGAAGAGGAAATAAAAAAAATAATATAGGAGTTATTTTTACAATTGTATGCACATAAATATGACAATCAGTGAAACGGATGAATATTTACAAAATTACAAGTTGCCCAGATTAACTGAAAAGGAAGTGAATTACCTAAATAACCCCATCTCAGAAAAAGAAATGAAACAAGCCATCAAGGAACTCCCTAGGAAAAAATCTTCAGGGACAGATGGGTTTGCTACTGAATTCTATCAAGCATTTAAAGAATGATTGATTCCAATACTCTTCAAACTAGTATTATGTGCAATGGGGATAAACTAGAAGCATTTCAAATAAGATCAGGAGTGAAAGAAGGGTGTCCACTATCACACCTCTTATTCAATCTTGTACTAGAAACGATAGCAGTACGGAGTAGAAACAGCACTTCCAAGGTGGTCTGTCCCATACCACTTCCAAACAATGAAAAAGGGAAATGTGAACAACTTCTCAAGCCCCAGCACCAGGACAGCCCAGCAGCCCTGCAGGGAGCGTCCAGCACTACGCTCTGAGAGCTGAGCCCAGGCCCCCTTGAGCTACAGTTTTAGCCCCAGGGCAGCCAGGCCATCAGCCAGCTTGAGGGACCCCAGAACACCAGCAGCTGTGGCGAATCCAGAATTATCAGCACAGGTATGCCTAGGACAAAGTGAGAGGTTAGTGCCCTATGGACTTTGGGACCAGTATTTAGGGCACGCGTCAGCTTCCTCCCCTGGGGGCAAAAAGCTGCTGAGGAAATGCGGCACATAGGCGATTTTTCAGCGTCAGTGGCAGCTCCAGCTCCTTGTCTGCGAACTGTAGAGAGATCCAGCTATCAGTCTGGGTGTTAATCACTCTTGCTTTAACCTGCTTGGATCTGGATTGTGGTCTTGCGGGGAGGTGTGGGGTGGGTATCCAATTTGCCAGAGTGGGTGGAGGATTTACAGAGGTCACCCAACCTGCAGAAGTTGTGAAGACCCCACGTTTGGGATGGAAGCTCTCCTGTCTGGTGGCAGAGACCTACCGTGGCAATCAAGTAATTAAGTGGCAATATGCCTAGGAAAAGGAAATAAAATAAACAGAAAAGTGCAACTTTAGACTCCTATTTTGGGGTCAAAGAAGATCCAAGCATGGAACAAGAGGAGGACTGGGAGGTCAGAACTCCTGTGCCAAAAGCCCCAAATGAAAATACAGGCTGGCTACAGGCCATAGAGGACTTTGAGAAGAAGACAAGAGAAGTGGGGGAAAAATTGGGAAGAGAAATATGCAAGAAAAGTATGAAATGGCAGTCAACAGGCTGACTGAGGAAAATAACACCTAAGAAAAAAGACTAACTGAAATGGCAAAAGAGGCTCAGAAAGGCAATGAGGAGAAGAATGCCTTCAAAAGCCAAATTTTCCAGATGGAAAACGAATCACAAAAGCTCACCGAGGAGTAGCATTCCTTCAGAATTAGACTGGAGCAAATGGAAGCTAGTGACTTTATGAGAAATCAAGATGCTGTTAAACAGATCGAAACAAATGAAAGATTAGAAGGCAATGTGAAATATCTCATGGGAAAAACCACTGACCTGGAAAATAGTTCCAGGAGAGATAATATAACAATTATTGGACTAGCTGAAAGTCATGATCAAAGAAAGAACCTAGAAATCATCCTTGAAGAAATTCTCAATAAAATTGCCCTGATGTTTTAGATCCAGAGGAAGAAATTGAGGTTGAAAGAATCCATCAATCACCTCCTGAAAAGGATCCCAAAAAGAAAACTCCTAGGAATATTATAGCCAGGTTCCAGAACTCCCAGGTCAAGAAGAAAATAGTACAAGCAGCCAGGAAGAAACAATTCCAATATTGTGGAAGCACAATCAGAATAGCCCAGGACCTGGCAGCTTCTACACTGAGGGATTCAAGGGCATCGAATATGATATTCCAGAGGGCAAAAGAGCTGGGATTGAAGCCAAGGGTCACCTACCTAGCAAAATTGAGTATCTTGTTTCAGGGGAAAATATGGTCATTTAGTGGAATAGAGGACTTTCTTGAGGAAAAAACCAAAGTTGAATAGAAAATTTGACATTCAGACACAAGAAGCAAGAGATGCTTGAGAAGGTAATCAGGGAAAAGAAATCAAAAGAAACTCATCAAAGTGTAACTATTTACATTCTTACATGGAAAAACAATAACTGTGTCTGATGAAACCTTTCTCGTTATGAAAATAATTGAAGAAGGGTATATGGAGATATGAATACATAGGTGAATGTTTGTATATATGTTTACATGTATACATGGATAGAGGGCACAGGTTGAATTTGGTGGGAAGGGATGAAACTAAAGAATCATCAAAGTTAAGAGGTGAGAAAGGAAAGTGACAAGAGGAGATGGGGAAAACAGGGTAGGGTAAACTATCTCATGTAGAAGGGGCAAGGGGAAGTAGTTGCAAGGAAGGGGAAGAACAGGAAGGTAAAAATGCAAAACCTTATTCTCATTGAATTTGGCTCAGGGAGAGAATGACATACATACTAAATGGGATATCTTACCCTGCTGGGGGAAGGGGGAAGGGGGATGAAAGGGGGGATTATAGAGGGGAGGGCATCCTGGGGGGAGGGGAATTCGGAAGTACCCACTTTCGAGGAGGGACAGGATCAAAGTAGGCAATGGACCACGTGGGGGGTGGGAATCGTGGGAGGGAAATATAAGCAGTCTTTACAATATATCTACTGTGGTAGTGCTTTGCATAGCTATACGTGTACAACAAATGCGGAGTTGCTTGTATTCCCTGAGGGAGTGGGTGCAAGGTAGGAAGGGAATGGATCTGAAATTTGAAGTCTCAAAACTAAATGTTTCAAATGTATGTAAATAGTATTGTATGTAATACTATTTTGCATGTAATTGGGAGATAAGATATTCAGGCATTGGGGCTCAGAGATTCACCTTGCCCTAATGGCAAAGTTGAAGGGGGTATGGGAGAAGATACGGGAGAGAGCAGATTGGATGAGGGGATATCTTGTGGGACTGCTATTCTGGGGTGGTGGGTAGGGAAAAATTGTAACTCAAAATCTGGTGGAAATGAATGATGTAAACCAAAAGTTAATAAAGCATTTGTTAAAAAAATGAAACTTTAGCAGTAGCAACTAGAGAAGAAAAAGAAATCAAAGGAATCAAATTAGGCAAAGAAAAGCCCCAGCAATAGCTCTTTGCAGATGATATGATGATACACTTAGAGAATCCTAGAGAATTAAGTAAAAAAACTACTTGAGACAATAAATAAATTTGGCAAAGTTGCAGGATATAGAATAAACCCACATAAATGTTTGGCATTCCTGATATATATATATAAGCAATTGGGGTTAAGTAACTTGCTCAAGGTTACATGGATAGTCATTATTTTATGTGTGGGTGCTCATTTTCTGAGGCCAGATTTGATCTCGGGTCATCCCAACTCCGAGGCCGGTGCTCTTACTCACTGCGCCACCTAGCCCCCCCTTTTTAGGGCAATTGGGGTTAAGTAACTTGCCCAAGGTTACACAGCTAGGTTTTTGTTTGTGTGGGTTCAGTGTCTGAGGCCAGATCCGAACTCAGGTCCTTCTGACTCCAGGGCTGGCGCTGTACTCACTGATTCCTGTATATTTCTAATGAAACTCAACAGCAAGAGATAGAAAGAGAAATGCCATTTAAAATCACTGTAGATATTATAAAATATTTGCAATCTACCTGCCAAAACAAACCCAGAGCCTATATGATCACAACTACAAAACACTTCTCACACAAATAAAATCAGATCTAACTAATTGGAAAAATATCAATTGCTCATGGCTGGGTCAAGCTAATATAATAAAAATGACAATTTTACCCAAACTAAAATATATATTTAGTGCCATACCAATCAATTTACCAAAAAACTACTTTTTAGAGTTAGGCAAAATAATAACAAAATTTATTTGGAAAAACAAACGGTCAAGAATATCAAGGGAATTAATGAAAAAAATGATAGGGAAGGTGGACTAGCTATGCCAGATTATAATCTGTATCATACAGTACCGTCATAAAAACTGTTTGGTACTGGCAGAGGAGTAAAGCAGTCAATCAATGGAATAGATTGGGTGCAGGAGACCCAGCAGTTAATGAATATAATAATCTATGTTTTAATAAACCCAAAGACCCCAGTTTTTGCGATAAGAATGCAGTATTTGACAAAAACTGCTGGGAAAACTGGAATACAGTATCGCATAAACTGGGCATAGATCATTATCTAACACCATATACCAAAATCAAGTGTAAATGGGTGCATGATCTAGGTATAAAGGATGATACTGTAAGCAATCTGGGAAAGCTAGGAATAGTTTACCTGTCAGATTTGTGGAGAGGGGAAGATTTTAGGACCAAACAAGAATTAGAGAGCATTGTAAAATGCAAAATGGATAATTTTGATTATATTAAACTGAAAAGCTTCTGTACAAACAAAGCCAGTTCAACCAAGATCAAGAGGGAGGTGGGAAATTGGGAAATAATTTTTACAACCTATGTCTCTGACAAAGGACTCATTTCTAAAATATACAGAGAATTGAGTCAAATCTATAAGAATACAAGTCATTCCCCAATTGATAAATGGTCAAAGGATATGAAGAGGCAGTTTTCAGAGAAAGAAATTAAAAATATCTATAAGCATATGAAGAAATGCTCTAAATCACTATTGATCAGAGAAGTGCAAATCAAAACAACTCTATGATATCACATCTCTCATGTCAGATTGGCAAAGATGACAAAACAAGAAAATGACAAATGCTGGAGAGGATGTCAGCAAATTCAAACACTAATGCATTGCTGGTGGAGTTGTGAACTTATCCAACCATTCTGGAGAGCAATCTGGAATTATGCCCAAAGGGCTATAAATAATTTCATACCCTTTGACCCAACAATGTCACTTCTAGGGCTGTATCCCAAAGAGATCATAGAAGTGGGAGGAAGACCCAAATGTACCAAAATGTTTATAGCAGCTCTTTTCATGGTTTCAAACAATTGGAAATTAAAGGTGTGCCCCTCAATTGGGGAATGGCTAAACAAGCTGTGGTATATGACTGTAATGGAATATTATTGTGCTATAAGGAACGAGGAGGAGACGGATTTCATATTTACCTGGAGAGGCTTATACAAACTGATGCTGAGTGAGAAGAGTAGAACCAGGAGAAATTTGCATACAATCACAGACACATCATATGTGTGAAGACCAACTATGACAGACTGGACTCTTTTCAGCAATGCAATGATATAAGTCAATCCAGAAAGACTCATGAAGGAGAGAAATGCGACATCCAGAGATATAACTAGAAAGAACTGAGCCTGAATCCTGATGGAAGCAAACTAATTGATCTTTTTCTTTTCATTGATTGGGTTTTCTTCTTCTTTACCGTTTTTCATCCCACCTAGTACAATCCGCCTTTGTAATTGTATTAATGTCTAATATGAATGTATTTGCAGATCCTATACTGGACTATATGCTGTCATGGAGGGTAGGAGGAGGGAGGCAAAGGAAATTTGAAATTCAAGGCACTATGGAATTGAATCTTGTTAACTGAAACTAAACTAATAAATTAATTTAAAAAAAGACATAACCCTTCTCCATTGCCAAAGCAAGTTTCCTACATGGACAACTGATCCTATTCCATCATATCTTCTCTAGCAGATTGCCTCCTCTATCAACTACACTTTCTCATTTATTTTTAATATGTGTATGTCTACCAGCTGCTTCCCTGTAATAACATTTCTTTTTCATTATAAAAAAAAAGAAAAACCTCATTTGATCTATCTACTCCTAAAGTATATTGTTCTTTTCCTTCTTTTTGTGGCTAATCTTGAGAAGGTTCTGCAATAAGACTTTCTACTTCTTTTCTTCTCACATTCATCTTAAATCTTTATAATCTACATAATTTCTCTCCCCAAAGTTAATGAAGTTGTCTTAATCGACAAATCCTTAATTTTGTCTTAGCCTTATCTCACTTCTTTATCCTTCCCCATTTTCTTCATCTCCATGTCTCTGATATGTCTGACATTTTGACATTCCCCTTAATACTTTCTTTTCTCTAGGTTTTTTTGTGACATTACTCTCTCCTAGTTCAACTCCTGCCTGTATAACTACCCCTTTTCAATAACCTCTGCTAGATATTCATCTGGGTCTTGCCTGCTAATCATGGGTGTCCCATAGGACTCTGTCTTGTGTTCTCTTCTCTTTTGCTTTAATGCTATTTCATGTGGTAATCGTTTCTCAGGAGAGTTTAATTACCATCTCTGTGCTGATTAATCTCCCATCTACTTATCCAACTCCAATCTCTCAACTGACCTTTAGTCTTATGACTCCAACTACTTATAGGACATCTTGAATTCTATGTCTCATAGATATCTTAAACTCATCATTCCCCAGAATGAACTTGTGTTTCCCTCTCTTGTCTCCCTAAGATCCCTATTATTATATTATATTATTATTATCAAGACTCCTTTCAGATTTACAACTTAAGTGACATCTTTTACTCTTCACTTTCTCTCACCTTCCCGACTCTCCATATTCAATTCATATCCAAGGCTGGTCAATTTTAATTTCTTAGCATCTCTTTAATATAATTCCTTCTCTATATACCGGTAAAATATATAAGGAAAAGATACCTTTTGGGTTAAATAAACAAGAAGAAAGTACAGCATTCCTCTCTTGGCTGCACTTTTGTCTCTCTGGACTTTCTATGCCATTCCATAAAATTTCACCATGTGAACCTGGCCTGGTTTATTCCAAACCTTCAAAAATTGGACTTCATAAATTGGAAGTATTCTCTATCCCTGGTGCTTCTTCTCTCTAATTGGCAAGGTCCTCTAAGAATTCCTATTTAAAGAGGATACCCAGAACAGTCATGTTGTCATTCATCTCCAGGCTGTACTCTTGATTCTTCAGACTTTCTCTACAATGCCCCCCTTTCCACTGTGGACAACTTAATTTTCCCCACCCCATCTTCACTTTTCAAAGCTCCCTTTTATGTGTTGTATTCACCCATTAGAATACAAGCTCTTTGATTTGTCCAGGTGGAGCCAATATGGCAGAGTAAAAGCAGGAACTTGCTTGGGTCCTCACTCCAACCACCTCCTATACCTGTAAAAAATGACTCTAAACAAATTTTAGACCTATAGAACCCACAAAGTGACAGAGAGAATCAAATCTCCTACTGAAGGCAGCCTGGCAGGCCAACAGGAAAGGTTTATAGAACCAGGCTTAGAGCGAAGCACAATCCCACATGAGATGTGCCAGCCTAGACTTGTGTCACAGAATTTTTGAAGCAGACATCAGGAGATTGAATCACTGGCAGCTTTGGTAGTTTCCAGACTTCTCAACCCATAAATGCCAAAGAGAAAGCAAAAGGTTAGAAGAAAACTCCGTTGGAACTAGGTTGACCCTGCACCTGGGGTGAAAGAGGTTGCAGTGGCACAGTGGCTGCAGCTGCTTCCATGTGGCTTCTCTAGACTTCCTGGGCTACAGTTCATAGGGGGATCAAGTGACCATGCAGAGGGTAATCACTGTTGCTTTGACCTGCATGAATCTTGGTCACTATTTTGGGTGGTGGTGGTCCTGGGGTGGGGAATGTAGTGTACCAGATCTTGTGGTAGCTGTAAAGATAGCTCCCAGCTCAGACCTCTGACAACATTTGTGAAAACCCCAGTAATTTGGGACACAGGTCTCTCTTGAAGCAGTGTTTTACCATGGTCAAGATCTCAAAAGTCAAGTACTTGACTGGCAAGATAAGCAAAAGGAGGAAGCGCAATCAGACCATGAAACCTTTTTTGGGGACAAAGAGGATCAAAACATGGAACCAGAAGAAGACAACAAAGTCAAAACTTCTGTATCAAAAGCTTCCAAGAAAAGTATGAATTGGTTATAGGCCATACTTGAGGAGCTCACTAAAGATTTTGAAAATCAAGTAAGAGAAGGGGAGGAAGAATTGGAAAGAGTAATGAGAATGATGCAAGTAAATCATGAAAAATGAGTCAACAGAGTGACTGAAGAAAATAAGCCAATGAGGAGAATGTCTTACAAAGTAGAATTGGTCAAATGGAAAAGGCAGTCCAAATGCTCACTGAAAAAAATAATTCCTGGGGGTGAGAAGCCACTGAGGAGCCGTGGCAGTGCAGCCACCCCCACATGGCAGCTTCAGCTCCTGGCCTACAGTTTGTAGGGGGGCCAAGCAACCAGACTGAGGGGTAAATGCTCTGGCTTTAACGTGCTTGGATCTGGATTGTTGTCTAGGGTGAATGTCCTGGAGTGTGCTCCAGCTTCCAGTTCATGTGGAAGTTTCAGAGAGGGCACCCAACTAATACCGTCAGCAGTTGAGAAAACCCCAGCATTTGGAACAAAGCTCCCCTGTCTGGTGGCAGAGTGCTACTGTGGCAAATAGCCCCAAAAGTAAAGTAATTGAGTGGTAACATGAGCAGGCAAAGGAAGCAAAGCAAACGGAGCAACCCAACTTAACACACCTATTTTGGGGACAAAAAGGATCAAAGCATGGAACAGGAGGGAGACAGTGAATTCAGAACTCCTCCACAAAAAGCTTCCAAGAAAAATACGAGCTGGTTACTGTCCATAAGAGGACCTTGGGAAGGATTTTGAAAACCAAATAAGAGAAGTAGAGGAAAAATTAGGAAGAGAAATGAGAATAATGCAAGAAAATTATGAAATGAGAGTCAACAGCCTGACTGAAGAAAATAACACCTTAAAAATAGACAAATTCAAAAGTCAAAAGAGGCTCAAAAAGGCAATGAGGAGAAGAAAGCCTTAAAAAGGTGAATTTGCCGGATGGAAAAAGAATCTCAAAAGCTCACTGAAGAGAATCATTCTTCAGAATTTTACTGGAGGAAATGGAAGCTAGTGACTGTATAAGAAATCAAGATACTATTAAACAAATCAGAACAAATGAAAAAATAAAAGGCAATATGAAATATCTCATTGGGAAAACTACTGACCTGGAAAATGGATCCAGGAGAGATAATTTAAAAATTATTGGACTACTTGAAAGCCATGATCAAAAAAAGGACCTAGAAATCATCCTTCAAGAAATTATCAAGGAGAATTGCTCTGATGTTTTAGAACCAAAGGGGAAAATATACATTGAAAGAACCCACCAATCACCTCCTGAAAAAATATCCACAAAAGAAAAGACTTAGGGACATTATAGCCAGGTTCCAGAATTCCCAGATCAAGGAGAAAATATTACAAGCTGCCAGGAAAAAAAAAACAATTTGAATATTGTGGAAAGAAAATCAGGATAGCAAAGTATCTGATGGCTTCTACACTGAGGGATTGAAGGGCTTGGAATATGATGGAGGTCAAAGGAGCTGGCATTAAAACCAAGAATCGCCTATCCAGAAAAACGGAGTGTCATGTTTCAGGGGAATGTATGATCATTCAGTGGAGTAGAGGACTTTCAAGCATTCTTGATGAAAAACAAGGGTTGAAAAAAAATTTGACATTCATATACAATGAGCAAGAGAATCATGAGAAGGTAAACAGGGAAAATAAGTCATAATGACCTTATCAAAGTTGAACTATTTACATCCCTACATGGAAAAACAATAATTGTAACTTATAAAACTTTTCTCAGTTTGATAATAGTTGAAGGGAATAGAAATGTGTGTGTGTGTGTGTGTGTGTATACATACACACACGCATATATATATATATATATATATGTATATATATGCATGTGTGTGTGTTGTGTGTATATATATGAATGTGTATATATATACACACATACATATATGTGTATAATGGAGGTTATATGGGCATATGAATACATATGTATATGTGTGTATATATGTGTACAGGTATAAATAGACAGAGGGCAGAGGAATAATTCAATAGGAAGGGAAGATACTTAAAAGGGGAAATTAAGAGGTGAGAGAGGAATATAATGAGAGAAGATGGGGAAAGACAGAATGAGATAAACTATCCCATAGAGAAGAGGCAAGGGAAAATGATCACAATGGAGGGGAAGAACAGGAAGACAAAAGGGAATGACTCAACCTTATTCTCATTGAATTTGGCTTAGGGAGGGAATGACATAATCACTAAATAGGTTACCTCACCCTACAGGAGATTAGGGGAGGAGGGGATGAGAGGGGGGATGATGGAAGGGAGGCCAAGCTGGGAAGAGAGGGAATTTGGAACCACCCACTTTTGAAAAGGGATAGGATCAATGTAAAGATTGGGGTTGTTGCCACAGTAGGCTTCTGCCACCAGCCAGTGAAGCTTCCATTCCAAATGCTGGAGTTTTCTCAGCTGCTGGAGGAATTAGTTGGGTGCCCTCTCTGAAGTCCCTGCACTCTCTGGCAAGCTGGTTACACACCCCAAGACCTCCACCCCAGACCACAATCCAGATCCAAAAAGGTTAAAGCAAGGGTGATTACCTCCCCGACTGATTGCCAGATCTCCCTACAGTCCACAGGCCAGGAACTGAAGCTGCCACGTATGTCAGTGGCTGTGCTGAAGCTTCTCAGGGTGTTCTCTCCCCCAGGGAAAGAGGCCATAAGCTCCCACAAATGATGAGTCCCAAAGTCCATACTGCACTATGCTCTTACTTTTTCCATGGCATCTATGTTTTGGTAATTCTGGAAACTCTACAGCTGCTGGTGTTCTGGAGTCTCTCTAGCTGTCTCCTGGTCCAGCCACACTGGGGCTAAACCCTCAGACTCACAGGGGCCTGGGCTAGGCTCCCAGAGCACTGTGCTGGCCACTCCCTGCCAGACTTTCCTCAGTGGGAGGTTAGCTTCTTTGTGCCATTTTATGGGTTCTGGAGCACAAGAGGTTGTTTAGATTCCCTTTTTACATGAACTTGGAAATTGTGGAAGCCAGAGCTACGTGGTAGAGCTGTTTCTACTCTGCCATCTTGACTCCGCCCCCCCCCCATCATGGCCATTTTGACATCTACTGGCACCATAGGTAAGAAAAAGCCTTGAGGTAGCTATCAAAATTAAGTGTATGAGAATGGACATTTAGGTTATGGGTTATTTGATCTGGTCTCAAAGGACAAGACATTGTAGGACCCTGACTTTTCCCCAGATACTAGATATAGAATTTCTCCTTTTTCTCAGCAACCTATAGCTCCATACTCATATTTCTAAAAATGTAACTCTGTGCTTTCTCCTCTCACTTGATATTTATGATGCTTAATGCAATAATGTATACTGTTATAATAGGAAAAAAATGTACTTCTTTCTATAAAAATATGTTATCATTATTTTAGTGAAAAAAATTAAGAAGTGGGGAAATTTTTTTGGATTATTTGAAATAACATTTTAAATGTTGAGTTGAAAATTCATTAAAATATATAATTTGTCTACAGTTCATACTCAGGTAAGAGTCAGTATGGGATGGATAGAGTACTGGACTTTTAGGCAGGAAGACTCCAAATTCAAATCCTTCTCTGATTCTTGCTAGTTATGTTATTGTGCAGAAAGATGTAACTTCTGTGAGCCTTAGAAAACTCTAAGATAGTTTTCAGGAGAAGAAACATAAATTATCCATAGTCATGTGAAAAAATGCACCTAGTCACTAATTATTAGATAAATGCTAATGAGAGCAATTCCATGGTGCAACCTCACACCTGTTAATTTGGCAAAGTTAATGAATAAAGAAAAGAGCAAATGTGGTTTGAGTTACATGTGATATGATATCACATAAAATTGTTGGAAAGGCCATGGGAAAATAGGTATATTATTGTACGACTGGTGGAACTATGAAGAGGTATAGCCAATCTGGAAAACAATGAAAAATTAGAAACAGCATGCATCCCATTGTCAGACCTATGCCCAAAAGAGATAAAAGAAAGAAGAAAAGGTCCTATCTGTCCAATTGTATTCAAAGCAACTCTTTTTTTTTCATGGCAAAGAAAAATCCCCCAACACTGGAAACTAAGGAAATGCCCATTAGTTAGAAAGTACTCAACAAATTATGTTATATGAATGTGATATGATGTGATTTCAAAGAGACACAGAAAGACTTGCATAAACTGAAACAGAGGAGGTAAGTAGAACCAAAACCGTTTATACCAGAAAATCAATATTATAAAAATGATCAACTTTGAAGACTTTTATAAACTGATGAAACATGTGAGCAAGAACTAGAAGAAAAATACATACTATGATAACACTATTGAGACAAAACAACTTTGAAAGTTTGTACCAGTTCTGATCAATATAATAACATTCCATGATTCCAGAAGACCTGTGCTATCTACATCCCGACAGAGCCATGATGGATTCAGGGGGCAGAATGAGAAATATTTTTGGACATGTCCAACAAGGAGTTTGTTTTGAATAGACAAAAAACATACACATATATACAGACACGTACATATATACATACATAGATACATAGATACATACACACATACACATGCATGAAGTTGCAAATCTACTAGGTAAAACTTGCTGTTCCTTTCAAATATACAAAAAAATTATAATGTAAATTTATTTTTTTCCTTCCCTCCTTCCCTCCCTCCCCAGAGATGGCTACCATCAGACAGAAATAGGTACACATGCATCTATATATACATGCAAACACATATACATATGCATGCAAGTATACCTATACACATGTATATAAAATTACTCTATACCTCTTATTTATTAGGTCTTTTCTGGATGCATATAATGTCTTTGTTCATATGTACTTTATAGTTAATTTGGTTGCTTCTAATGGTCTAAATAATTTACTCAAAGTCTTTCTTAAAACAGTATTGCTGTTACTGTATACAATGTACTCTTGGTTCTGCTCATTTTACTCTTAACTATTTCATGCAAGTCTACAGGTTCATCATTTCTTATAGTACAGTGATATCCCATCACAATCATAAACCACAACTTGGTCAGTCATTTCCTCATTGATGTGTATCCCTTCACTTTACAATTTTTTTTTACCATCACAAAGAGAGATACTATAAACATTTAAGAATATATGAGTTCTTTTACTTTTTCCCTAATCACTTTTGGAAATAGACCTAGTAGTGGTATTTCTAGGTCAAAGGGTATAGGCAGTTTTATAACTCTTTGGGCATAATTCCAGATTGCTCTCCAAAATGATTAGATTGGTTTGTAATTCCACCAACAATGACTTATTTTTTTTCAATTTTTCCATATGCCCTCCAACATTTTTCACTTTTTCCTTCAATCATTTCAGCCAATCTGGTAGTTGTAAAAGGATATCTCAAGGCTGTTTTCTTGTGCATTTCCCTAATAAATAATAATTTAGAGCATTTTAAGAGCATATTTCTTTTTTTGATGGACTAAAGGGTTCAATTGAGAGGAAAAAAGATTCCTGTTAATTAAGAATAAAAAACTTAAAAAAAAGAAAAAACTTGAACCTAAAAAATATATTTACTTATAGATGGGTTTAGAGCTCATAGGAGGGAAGAGTTAACCTCACTGAGACTGTAAAGTACAAAAAATGAAACTGAATCAAACTTTAAGCATACAATTGACAATGTATTATCATATCTTTGAATGCAAACTGTCTAGAAATTATTATTATGAATCCACATTTCTCATATTTTATCTTACGTTTTTAAAATCTAAAAATATTTCACAATTACACCCTTAGAGACAGTATTTCATTTTGTGTTACATCCTGAAAAAATATACATCTGTTCTGTGGCTGAGAATTGTGCTTTCACAACTTTCCCATGCTATTACCTGATATAGTGTCATATATAAATCACAGAAAAAATATTGAAATGTGAACATTTATAGTTAAAGCCACCTGTCACATTGCAATATCCCTATGTCAGACAAGCAACATGCTGATAGTGTCATTTGTCAGTCCTCAGAAATTCCTCAGAAGGATCTGGCTGCTCAATAAATCATTCAACAGCATCATAGTATATTTTCAATGCAAAATTAAAAAAAATACAATTTCATTAGTATCAGTAAATGTGGAAGTTCGTTTATTGGGGTCTGATTTTTAAAACAATGCAGATTTAAATACTTAACTGATTCTGTGTTCTGGATTGCTAGTAGAATTCACTTAAATTAGAAGAAAGCACCCATTTTTAAAAAATCAGGGGGTTAGTAGGCCACCATAATTTGATAAATATTTTCCAGAACTAGTCCAACTTCCTTGTGAAATGTCTTCAGTTACCTAGCATGAATATAAAAGACATGACCTATAGATAACATTTTAGAGCAGTATACCTAAATATGCATGAATAACAATTATTATAAAGAAAAAGAAAATACAGTTTAAAAGGAGAAGAAAGCTTTTAAAAATTATATATGTGTAAGAGAGTAGACTCAACAATCTATGGGATATACTGCTACATATTACTAGTAAAAAATTGAATTTCCAATAGAGCTTACAAAAATATACAGATTATTTTCCTTACAACAACCCTGTGAGATAGGTAGTACAAATATTACCCCATTTTAGAAGTAAGGCAAGTGAGATTGCACAGTGTAAGTGGTGGAACAAGAATTCAAATGGAGGGCACATGATTATAAGTTTGATATTCTAAACTCAGTGCTTTTTCTAATGTGATCTGATAAGTTCAGTTCACCTACTCTCTATGTCACAATACTTCTCAAGGAGAGAGAGAGAGAGAGAGAGAGAGAGAGAGAGAGAGAGAGAGAGAGAGAGAAAGAGAGACAGAGACAGAGACAAAGAGACAGAGAGAGGCAGAGACAGAGAAAGAGTGACAGAGAGGGAGGGAGAGAGACAGAGACAGACAGAGACAGAGAGAGAGAAAGGAGGAAAGAAAAAAGGAAGGAAGGAAGGAAGAAAAGCAGGAAGGAAGGAAGGAAGGAAGGAAGGAAGGAAGGAAGGAAGGAAGGAAGGAAGGAAAGAAGGAAGGAAGGAAATTAGGGACAATATTTGGTAAAATTAATTATAACATTTGGCCAAAAATTTACATTTTTAAATTATTGAATGAATGACTGTTGTGAAAATCAGATGAGAGAATGTCCAAATACCTAGTGTTGATGCAGAACAGTTCAACATTTCACTGCTCTACTTTTGTTACTCACTTAGGGCATAGTAAATGATCAACAAGATATTGATTTATCCTAAGCTTCTTCAAGAAACATGGAAAAGAAAAGAAAGGAAGAGCAAGGAAAATAAAAGAGAATAAAATAGTAAAGAAAAAAAAAAGGAATGGAGAGGTAAATGAAATGGGAAGGGGAAGGAAGGGGGAGGGAAAGAGAAAGAGAAAGGAAGGGAAGAGAGAGGGAAAGAGGAGGGGAAATGACTGGGAAAGGAAGAGAAGCAAGGGAAGGGAAGGGAAGTGAGAGGGATTTACTCTATGCTCTAATCATGCACTCAGTATCCCAGGTTCCCTGCATAAAATTCTAACATACTCTTTTTCAGAATCATAGCTTATTCTAAAGATCCATCTATATCTTCATATCTACTACAAAAGAGTTGTCAATGCATTTATATTTGTATATGTGTGTATACATACATACATACATACATACACACATACATACATATCTATCTTTAGAAACCCTCAAAAAGCATTTTGATTTAATTTTTTAACATCTTAAAATGCTGGGCTCATTTTAACACAACATTGCATGACTGAAATCCAAAGAACTCCATTATTTAATGTTGTTCATTCTTACACGTATTTGGATATACCACAAGGCAAAAATTACATTTTCAAAAAATAATAGCATCCTCCCATAATAAATTCACACATAGAGGAAGGGACATAGTCTGTAAACTGAGTTCTTTCCTCCAACAACAGAATTTGCAAGTAGTTCTGTATTTTGGTATCAGCATGAAGTTATTTAGAATTATTCCTAGATAAGTTTTGTTTGTGGTCATAGGCATATATGGTGATAACTCCAATTTGCTCTTAGACATAGTTTTCAAAATTTAATCAAAAAGATAAGTAAGTTTTAATTATTAAGTTTTTTAAGATTATTTGCTAATATAAGAGCTTTGCTAAACTGTTTAGTTAAATTTAATGTGGATATCATTTTAAGGAGAGATTCATTCCTAATAACTTATTCACATAAGATCTATTGACTCAAAGTTTTCATATTAATGATTTTCTATTGGGTTGCTAATGCATATGTGTACTTCTACTGGTGCACTGATAAATTTGAGATAATAATTTTAAAAGGCTGATGCTATGTTTGGAATGTCCTTTATGTATAGTTAGTATAATTTCCATGAATTTGGCCAGGTGTAGCTAAATGATATTTCAGGGAAAGAACTAATAGCAAAGCTTTTACACAGTAATTTCCTGGGTAAGGTTCAACAAAATGAAAACTCATCTGAAACCCTGCTGGGATTCCATCAGCAAGCATTTATTTGTAGTCACGGGCACACCTGCTTTCATAGTAATAATACACCAGTGAGTTAAGTCACTACGCCAATGCAAATTAGCTTTATTTTGAATCAACACAGGATTCTAGAAGATAAGCTAACCAGAAAAATGAATCATCACTATATATATATATATATATATATATATATATATAGGACTCTAAAGATTCAGATGCATGTTGACTATATCTATGGTTGCTTTTGAATGCTTATAACCTCCTATGAAAACTTGCATTTCTGAGTTCCTACAATTTGCAGCTTATATTTGTAACAGATTCTTTGCTTTATTAGTGTAATATGATTCAGCAGGAGGAATTTTGATATTTTCCTATTTTTCTCCAGAGATTCTATGCTATTTTAAATTAGGAAATTTCTAAATGCTCTTTTGTAAAAGTACCCTTCTAGAACAGTTAGATTGATTGTCTGCTGGAAGAATTCCTTAACAACTCCCTATGTAGTAGCAAATATACTTGAGAGGGTTTAAATTCAATAAAGGACCTGCTTATATTGTCCTTAGGTAAAAACACAATAATAGAATCACAGTGTTAAGATAAGACCTCAGAACTCATCTAGTTTGGTGGTTAAATGAACAAGAATTTCCTCTACAACAAATACAAGTAGTTTTCTGACCTTTTCTCGAAATCTTTTAGAGAGGTGCTGTCTGTTATTTACTCTTTCCTATGATGGGTAGATAGGTGGAGCACTAGATAGAGTGCCAGACCTGGAATTAGGAAGACTTCTTCTTGAGTTCAAATCTGACCTCAGATACTAATTGTGTCACTCTGAGCAAAGAACTTAACACTTTTTACCTCAGTTTCTTCATCTATAAAATGAGCTAGAAAAGATAATAGCAAAACACTCCAGTATCTTTGCCAAGAAAACCTCAGTTGGGATCAGGAAGAGTGAGAAATGACTTAGAAATGACAAAATTGAATCTCCTATGACAGCATTTTCTATTTCTATAATTATTAGGAAGTTGTTCCTAACATCAAGCCTTAATTTTCCTCTTTGAAATGCTTTGGTCCTAGGTCTTTCTGGAGCCAAGTATAATGTGTCTTCAGCTGACAGATTTTTTAAACTTTCTCATAGCTATTCAGTTCACATGACCATCAGTTGAGAAGGGGAAGGGACCTTAAAGCCATTGGATTCAACCCCCACATTTTATAGATGAAGGAATAGGGGCACAGAGAGATTCAGTGACTCACCTAGAGTTAAACTTAGTGTGTTGCTGGGACTGGATTCAAATCTAGGTCTTCCTGTTTTCGAGCCTAGCATGATACCCATTATTTCACCTAGCTAGCTATGATCTTCCTCAGTCTTCATCCCTGGTAAGCATCCTGTTTTCGTTTAAATAATTTTTAGATGACATAATGATTGTATTCTAGGCACTTTCCATTTTGTTAATGCCCTTCCTAAAAAGTGTTGGAAAAACTTTACTGAATATATATAAAATACTCAGTATATATGGTCAGACTTCCCTGAAGCTCACCACTATTATATCTTTTAACTTTTGTACCAGTTTTTTAGCTTCCATATTACAATCTTGACTCATCTTGAGATAAAAGCAATATAGACACTATATGTTTTTTTTCAGATTAACAGGTTTCTAGGCACATTTCCTACATCTTGTTTTTATAAAAAGTTGATTTTTTGAGCACAAGTGTAAGACTTTACCATTTTCTCAATTAAATTTTATCTGACTTTATTTGACATGTATTTCTAGTCTTTCTAGTATTGAGAACTTTTTTGGATTCTGAGTTAGTGTATTAGTTATAGTAAGGGTATACTAATAAATAATTAGCAATTCTACAGGGAAAAACAACCACATATGACATACTTCCAAAATTAATCTAAATTATTGATATTTTATCAACTACTTTCTTAATATTAGACAAAAATAAATCAATCTGTGGTGTAAATTCTTTTACTGAAAAATGAATAATTAGCTCTCAGAACAATGTTGAGTTGATTCCAGCACACCATTGCTTCTTAGCTTTGTGTAGTCTACAAATGTAATATGAATAATTCTTCTCACCTCTTTCTCTCTGAATTCCAAGTTTCCTTCAAGGCTTAACTCAAGGGCCACATCCTATGTGAGACCTTACCAGAGGCTGCCAAATGCCAATTGCTTCCCTTAAAAAATCATCGTGTATTTACTTTGCTATATACCCATATGTGCACATATTGCTTTTGCTGGCAAGACTGTCAACTCCTCAAGAATAGAAATTTTTGAGACTTCATGGAGCCAAGATGATGGAGTAAGCAGTAAATTGCTGTAGCTCTCCCACATTCATCTCCAAACAACCATGAATTAGCTGCCCAGAATGAATCCTGGAACAACAGAGCCAGCAGAAAGACAATCTGGAGTCATCTTTTACCCTGGGAGACTTGCAAGATGTGCGAAAAAAATTTCATCTCACTCCGATAAAAGGAGAGTACATCCCAAAACAGGAAACATCTCAACAACTCAGCAGCAAGTGCCAGCTCAGCAAACCAGTGGGAGATCCTGAGCCCCAGTGGGGTGGAGCAGGCAGACAAAACCAAGACCACCACATGCCTTAGCATAGCCAGGGGAACAAGCAGACTTCAGCTCTGAGAACCACCATTTGCTTTAGTATAGCCTTGGGTGGGCAGGCATCCTTCAGCTCAGCATAGTCTAGGGCAAACAGACATTCTCCAGGGGACAGGCCTTCAGTGCAGCCCCAGGGATACCCAGAAAAATTCCACTTGTCATCAGCATATACCAGACACCACCACTAGGACTCAAACTAATAACCAGGTATTGCTGCCAGACCCTTACAGGCTTCCGCAGTGCCAGCCACCTTCCCATACCATCCACTCAACACAGCACCAGAAACAAGAGTACCCCAGGAACCTCAGAGCAACATCAGTGCAACATCAGGTAAAGAGCCAGGGCCTGCAGTTGCTGGCACAAGAAGCCTGAGATAGAGCTCCTTAATACTGGGAGCAGAGATTAAAATTAAAGGAAGAAAAGAGTGATGCATGAGAATTATGAAAAAAGAGTCAGTAGTTTGGAAAACTGCTTAAAGAGTAAGATTTGCCAAATGGAGAAGGAGGTACAAAAATCCCAACTCCTTAAAGAGAATAGTTAGCCAATAGTAGAGAAAGTACAAAAGCTAATTGAGGAAAACAACATCTAAAAAGTTAGAGTAGGGCAAGTGAAAGCTAATGACTCTGTGGGACATCATGAATCAATCAAATTTTTAAAAAAGAAAAAAAATGGAAGAAAATGTAAAACATCTCATGGGAAAAAAAAAAACAACTGACATGAAAAATACATATAGGAGAGACAATATCAGAATCATTGGATGTAATGGAAAGCATAGAAATACTTTGCTGCTTGTTTCAGCTATTCAAGTGCCTTTGAGCCTTGCCTTTGATTGTGTCAAGTCTTTGTTGGAAACAGTATACATTTGTGTTGCCCTTAATAGGCTTAAGGGAGTTTGGAGAACTTTATTATCCTCAATGATAACGTGCATGCTCTAGGCTGCAAGAAGGAAGAAAACAAGGATTTATTAAGTTTCAATAAAACATTTCTTAAAATGCACAGGAGAAAAAGGGGATATATACATGAATAGAACAATTATGTTACTGTTTAATTAAATTTAATATCTATCTTTTAGAAATTTCATAGAACAAGTCCATGAACTTACACAGAGAAAAGTATAAAACATATAAAACTTGAAAATGATAAATTGGCAGGTAAATGAACTGATTAAGAATATACAAATAAACATTAAATATGTATTGTAAAAAAAAAGAAAAGGGAAAAGGCAAAATAGGCCTAATTAAAAGAAATAAGGAAGGAAACTACATCATGCTAAAAGGTACCATAGACAAGGAAGCAATCAAATTAAAAGAGAGAGGAATAGTTTATCTGTCAGATCTATGGGGAGGGGAAGCATTCATGACCAAATAAGAGATAGAGAGCGTTATGAAATGTAGAATGGAAAGTTTTGATCATATTAAATTGAAAAACTTTTGTACAAACAAAACCAATGTAACCAAGATTAGAAAAAAAGCAAAAAGCTGGTAAATAATTTTTATAGCACGTCTCTCTCATAAAGGCCTCCTTTCTAAAATATACAAAGAACCGAGTCAAATTTATAAGAATACAAATCACTCGGGGGCAGAGCCAAGATGGCGGAGTAGAAATAGCACTTCCAAGGTGCTCTGCCCCACACAACTTCCAAACAATGTAAAAGGGGACTCTGCACAACTTCTGGAGCCCCAGCACCAACAGAACTACACAGAGAAGCTAACCTCCCAGTGAGGAGAACCCAGTAGCCCTCTAGGGATCGGTGAGCACAGCGCTCTGAGAGCAGGCAGCACAAAGCACTGGGAGCCGACAGTGCAGTGCTCTGGGAGCCAAGCCCAGGCCTGTGTGAGCCATGGTTTTAGCCCTAGGATGGCTGGGCCAGCAGCCGACTGGAGGGACACCAGAACACCAGCAGGTGTGGAGATTCCAGAATTATCAGCACAGATATGCCTAGGACAAAGTGAGAGGTTAGTGCCCTATGGACTTTGAGACCAGTATTTGGGGAATGTGTTGGCTTCCTCCCCTGGGGGCGAAAAGCTGTTGAAGAAACATGGCACAGAAGCCATTTTGCAGTGTCAGTGGTGGCTCTAGCTCCTGGTCTGCGAACTATAGGGAGACCCAGCAATCAGTCTGGGGGTAAATCTCTCTTGCTTTAAACTGCCTGGATCTGGATTGTGGTCTGGGGGGGAAGGTTTGGAGTGGAGGTTTGGGGTGCTTATCCAATTTGCCAGAGCGGGTGGAAGCTTTACAGGGGCCACCCAACCTGCGGAAATTGTGAAGACCCCACGTTTGGAATGGAAGCTCTCCTGTCTGGTGGCAGAGTCCTACTGTGGCAACAAGCCTCTAAATCAAGTAATTAAGTGGCAATATGCCTAGGCAAAAGAAAAAAAAATAAACAGAAAAATTCAACACTGGACTCCTATTTTAGGGGCAAAGATGATCAAAGCATGGAGGAGGACTGTGAGATCAGAAGTCCTGCACCAAAAGCTGCAAATGAAAATACAAGCTGGCTACAGGCCATAGAGGACCTTAAGAAGCAGATAAGAGAAGTGGGGGAAAAATTGGGAAGAGAAATGATAAAGATGCAAGAAAAGTATGAAATGACAGTCAATAGCCTGACTGTGGAAAATAAAACCTTAAAAAATAGACTAACTGAAATAGCAAAAGAGGCTCAGAAAGGCAATGAAGAGAAGAATGCCTTAAAAAGCCGAATTTGCCAGATGGAAAAAGAATCTCAAAAGCTCATTGAGGGGATTGATTCCTTCAGCATTAGACTGGAGCAAATGGAAACTACTGACTTTATGAGAAATCAAGATGCTGTTAAACAGATCCAAACAAATGAAAGAGTAGAAGGCAATGTGAAATATCTCATGGGAAAGACCACTAATCTGGAAAATAGATGCAGGAGAGATAATTTAAAAATTATTGACTACCTGAAAGCCATGATCAAAGAAAGAACCTAGAAATCATCCTTCAAGAAATTCTCATTAAAATTGCCCCGATGTTTTAGACCCAGAGCAGGAAATAGAGTTTAAAAGAATCCAGAGATCGCCTCCTGAAAAAGATCCCAAAAAGAAAACTCCTAGGAATAGTATAGCCAGGTTCCAGAACTCCTAGATTAAGGAGAAAATACTACAAGCAGCCAGGAAGAAACAATTTCAATATTGTGGAAACACAATCAGAATAACACAGGACCTGGCAGCTTCTACACTGAGGGATAGAAAGGCATGGAATATGATATTCCAGAGGGCAAAAGAGCTGGGATTGAAGCCAAGGGTCACCTACCCAGCAAAACTGAGTATCTTGTTTCAGGGGAAAATATGGTCATTCAGTGGAATAGAGGACTTTCAAGCATTCTTGAGGAAAAAACCAGAGTCGAATAGAAAATTTGACATTCAGACACAAGAAGCAAGAGATGCTTGAGAAGGTAATCAGGGGAAAGAAATCAAAATGGGCTTATCAAAGTTGAACTATTCATATTCCTACATGGAAAATCAATAACTGTGTCTGATGAAACCTTTTATTATTAAAATTATTAAAATAATTGAAGAAGGGTATATAGGCATATGTTTGTAGGTATACATGGATAAAGGGCACAGGTTGAATTTTATGGGAAGGGATGATACTTAAGTGGCGAAGTTAAGAGGTGAGAGAGGAAAAGGGCAAGAGGAGATGGGGAGAGACAGGATAGGGTAAACTATCTCATGTAGAAAAGGCAAGGGGAAGTAGTTGCAGGGGAGGGGAAGAACAGGAAGGCAAAAAAGCAAAACCATATTATCATTGAAGTTGGCTCAAGGAGGGAATCACATACATACTAAATGGGATATCTCACCCTGCAGGAGAGTAGGGGAAAGGGGGGATGAGAGGGGGATAATGGAGGGGAGGGCATTATAGGGGGAAGGGAGGTTGGAAGTACCTGCTTTCAAAGAGGGACAGGATCAAAGTAGGGAATGGACCAGGTGGGAGGTGAGATGGGTGGGAGGAAAATATAAGCAGTCTTTTACAATATATCTACTATGGTAATGTTTTGCATAGCTATACATTACAACACATACTTAATTGCTTATCTTCTCAGAGGGAGTGTGTGACAAGGGAGGAAGGGAATGGATCTGAAAATCCAAGTTTTAAAATTAAATGTTTCATAAGATGTCCAGGCATTAGGGCTCAGAGATTCACCTTGCCCTAATGACAAATTTGAAGGGGTTATGGGAGAAGATATGGGAAGGAGCAGATTGGATGAGGGGATATGTAGTGGGACTGCTATTTGGGGGTGGTGGGTAGGATAAAAATGGGGGAAAATTGTAACTCAAATCTTGTGGAAATGAATGATGGAAACCAGAAGCTAATAAAGCAAATTTTTCATAACAAAAAAAAAAAAGAATACAAGTCACTCCCCAATTGATAAGTAAAGAAATCAAAGCTACCACTTTTGATTAGAGAAATGCCAATTAAAGCAACTCTGAAATATCACCTCACAGTAATTAGATTGGTCAATATGACAAAAAAGGAAAATGATAAATGTTGGAGAGGATGTGAGAAAATTGGGACACTAATTTTGGGACCCTAATTGTTTGTGGAGTTAAGACCTGATCCAACCATTCTGGAGAACCATTTGGGACTCTGTTCAAAGGGCAACCAAGCTATGCATACCTTTTGATCCAGCACATTTGGCCTTCTACTTCCTTGGATGCAGCCTTTTGACTAAGTCCAAGTTTTTCAGAACAAATCCTCTTATTAAGGGGATTTGTTCTGTGAAGTTTGAATTCTGTCAAAGGGCCATACATGAGGACCTAGAGGGCCACATGTGGCCTCCAGGCTGCTGGTTCTCCTCCCATGGGTCAGAACAGCTGCTGAGAAAAGCTGAGTCATTCACAGTTGATCATCATGCAATATTGCTGACGCTGTGCACAGTATTTTACTGATTCTTCTCATTTCACGTTGCATCAGTTTTTACAAGTCTTTGGAGGTTTTTTCTGAAATATGCCTGTTCATCATTTCCTATTGCACAAAAGCATTCCATTACATTCATATATCCCAATTTGTTCAGCCATTTCCTAATTGACAGTCATCCCCTCAGTCCCCAATACTTTGCCACCACAAATAGGGCTGCTATAAATATTTTTGCACATGTAGGTCCTTTTCTTTTTTTGTGATCTCTTTGGGAAACAGACCTAGTAGTTGTGTTGCTGGATCAAAGGGTATGAATAGCTTGGTTGCCCTTTGTTAATAAGTCTATAGTATGGCTATTTCCTTTTTCTACTAATTTAGTAATCCAATCAACAAAGAAACGTGATTAGTTTGACATGATTTGTTCTTGCATTTTGTTTTTAACAACAATGTAACTTACATTATTTAACTGTTACATTTTTTATTTATCTTTATGTCACACTCATTTCCAGTTATGTAGCAACCCAACTCATGCAGAGAACATTCTTTTAACAAAGAAAAATTGTCAATAAAAAACAGGTCAATGCAGTGACTATTATCTCACACTATATGCCACTTTCTGTACTCATGGTTCCCACCTGACAGTGGAAGGGAAGAAAAGTGAGTCATTCTTTTCTTTATTGTTTCTAAATCCAAGATTGGTCATTTTATTTCCACAGTAGTTGGTTTCATTTTAGTTTTCCTTAGTTTTCCTCAACAGTCTTAGCTTATTATGAACCTCCATGCTTCTAATACTTTTTGGAACTTTTGGTGATAGGCAAAGCACAAAAATGTTAAATAGTCTCACAAATAGTGCCTGGTTATGATATTGGATATGAGCGGTAGTTTAAATACCTTTAATTCTATTAAACTTACAGAGTTCCACAAATAAAATACATAATAAATTTTTTAAACAGTCCTCTTCTTTGTCTATAGCCGGCCTTTACATATTCCCTAATACAATTGACTACGTTTTATCAGTCAGTGAACAAACACTATTTGCTGGAAAGTCTGAAAAGCATTGGAGTTACAGAGGATAAAAACGCAGTATCAGATATCAAGGAACTCATATTCTAATGGAGAGAGAACATGCAGATAACTATATACATACACACATATATTGTATATATGCATATACCTACACATTTAGTATATAGACATATCCATATAAATGGTACACATATGTACACACACACATGATATGTATGTACACAAACAAGATAGAGGAAAAACTTGAACTAAGCTTAAAAGTTAAATCAATCTGGAAATTTAAGGTTTAGCCTCCATTTCCTCTCCCTAGTGGGTGGACAGGCTTGAATTGTCTCAGTAATTTTTCAACTCTCCATTTTGCCCTTGGCTATAATATAGGCAAAGTGAAATGGAATGTTGAGAAGTCATCTGGTGAATTTATACCAATTGAGGAAATATAAGCCCTCAAACTTGGTTTTTATTTTTCTTCTTTTCAATTACAGGGTGTGGTGTTTTGTTTTCTTTTTAAACTGAGTGATCAAGATAATTGTTTCCTCATGTCTCTACTTCATTTCTGTAGACAATAAAGTGAATAAATCTGTAAGTTTAATTAAACAAAAATGTAATTGTGAAATTAAAAAAAAAAACTTAAGGTATCAGTAAGTTGAGCACCCATTAATGTAAGTATATATATATATATATATATATATATGTATGTATATATATATATATATTAGACTTATTTAATTTATAATATTTCTCATTTTACCATTAATTAAATGTGAGTCCAAGATGGATTGTAAGTGACTCAAAGTTATGAGGTTATAGGTTAAGCCTTTTAGCATTGAGCAACCAGCTCGAATACGATCAAAGCAGGTGATAAAGGAAAGCTACTGTTATATGATATTGGTCTGATGACTCATGTCAAATGAACTAGTAATCTCAGCTCCATTTCTGGTGGACAGGTGTCCAAAGACAATTGCCCTTGATAGCCTTTCCAGGAAAACTAAGGATATAAAGAACATGAAGAGAGAACTACCTTCCCTGAAATATTAAACTCTCAAGGTTTGTTGTTCATTAGAAAGAAAGCATGCTGTTCGAGCTATGCTTTATATAACCATATGCCTAGCCTATAAAACTTCTTTGAGAATAAAAGGGATAAGGGTGGGCTTAATAAGACCCAGAGAGTAGATTAAATGAGAATCAGATGGTCAACCTAAAATAAATTAAATGTCTTCTGCTTCTCACTTCTTTTCTTTTTTTCTCTTTGGTTGTCATAGGACTATTTTGTTATATTTTGGGAGAAGAAACCAAATATATTTACTACAAGAAGATATGTATATCCTACTTAATTAGGCAGGCAGAGAGAATTGTGACTATGTAGAAGAACAGAGATTAGTTAATATTGGCAATTTTAGAATGAAAAAATTAAACTTTGTGGTCATAATATTTTTGAAAATCATTTGAAAGACTAGCTATGATATTCTAAACTCAAACAGTATCTACTTTTTACATATGTTAATTTAATTTATTTGTATTAATTATATACTTGGACATATGTTTAATACATTTTCAAAACTATGTGGGGTTTTTGAAACCTATTCTTAGGGTAATAGGTAGTTTGCTGAGTGTGTTTTCTGGTCTACTACCAAAAGCAGGAAGTAGTGGGACACAGGAATCCAAAGGCTACAGTGAAAATATCTTTACTATTCAGTTAGAAGACCCAGGTTCAAGGAGCAACTCTTTATTTCACTTTATATGCCACTTTAACCATGTCATTTCACCTCTTGAAACATCAGTTTCCTCATCTAGAGAATGATGGGAATGGATGTAATGTTCTTTGCCCTGCATGATTTTATGAGCCTTTGGACATAGTTCCCTATTGCTCTATATAATGGCTGAATAAGTCCACAACTCCAACACCAGTGTGTCAATTTGCCCCCATCCCCTCCAACATTTGTCATTTTTCTTTTGCATCTTAATAGGTGTGAGATAGTACCTCAGATTGTTTTAACTTGCATTTATCCAATCAACAGTGATGTATAGCACTTTCTCACATGGCTATAGATGGCTTTGATGACTTTATCTGAAAACTGTTCATATTTTATCGACTGGAGAAGGTTTCTTGTTCCAATAAATTTGACTTGTTTCTCTATATATTTGAAAGATGAGGATATTGGCAGAGAAATTTGCTTCAATTTTTTTCATAGTTGCTATTACTAACAGTATTTCCCTCCCCGTTCATTCTATTCCCTGTCTCCTTTCACCCTATCCCCTTGCAAAAAAGGTTTTTCTTCTGACTACCACTTCTTACAATCCACTCTCTACTATAGAGCACCCCCTGCCACTGCCCTGCCATTCTCTTATCCCCTTGGACTCCTATTTTCCTGTAGGATAAAATATATTTCTATACTTAATTGAGTGTATAAGTTATTCCCTCTTTGAGCCAATTCTAATAAGAGTGAAATTTCCTGCCATTTACCCCATTTTCCCCTCCACTGTAAAAATTCCTCCATGCTTCCTTTATGTTAGATAATTTACTCCATTCTATCTCTCCACTTCCTTTTCTCCCAGTGAATTTCTTTTTCTTATCCCTTATTTTCATTTCTTAAGATTTCATCCTATCATATTAAAATCACACATATTTCTTCTGTCTCTATATAGTCCTTCTAACTGCTGTAATAATGAGAAAGATTTTATGAGTTACAAGTATTATCTTCCCATGTAGGAATATAAACAGTTTGGGGCGGCTAGGTGGCACAGTGAATAGAGCGCCAGCCCTGGAGTCAGAAGGACCTGAGTTCAGACACTTAATCCACACAAAACAAAAAAACCTAGCCGTGTAACCTTGGGCAACTTACTTAACCCCAATTGCCCTAAAGGGGCGGCTAGGTGGTGCAGTGAGTAAGAGTGCTGGCCTCAGAGTTGGGATGACCCGAGATCAGATCCAGCCTCAGAAAAATGAGCACCCACACATAAATAATGACTAGCCTTGTAACCTTGAGCAAGTTACTTAACCCCAATTGCTTTAAAAAAAAAGGAATATAAACAGTTTAACCTTATTAAGTACCTAATTATTTCCCTTTCCTGTTTAGCCTTTTTATTCTTCTCTTGAATTTTGTATTTGAAAGTCAAATTTTTATTCAGCTATTGTCTTTTCAACAGGAATGCTTTGAAAATCCCCACTTTCATTGAATGTCCATTTCCCCCCTGAAGGATTATACTTAGTTTTGCTGGTTGTAATTCACTGGTTATAATTGTAGCTGCTTTGGAACTTCCAGAATATCATATTTCAAGTCCGCCAATCAGTTAATATAGATTTTGCTAAATTTTGTGTTATCCTGACTGTAACTCCATGATACTGGTATTGTTTCTTTTTGTCCACTTAAAAATATTTTCACTTTTATCTGAGAGTTCTATAATTTGGTAATAAAATTTCAGGGAGTTTTCATTTTGGATTTATTGTAGGAGGTGATTGGTAGATTCTTTCCATTTCTATTTTTCTCTCTAGTTCTAGGATATCAGGGGAGTTTTCTTAATAGTTTTTTGAAATATTATGTCTAGGCTTTTCTTTTTTATCATGACTTTCAGGAAATCTATTTAAAAATTATCTCTCCTGGATCTACTTTCTAGATAGTTTTTCCAGTGAGATATTTCCCATTGTCTTATATGTTTCACACTTTCTCAATTATAATTTTTAAGGATTTATTTTCTTCCATGGGGTTTTGTATATCCTTTTCCATTTAGCCAATTCCCTTTTTTAAAAGAATTCTTTTCTTCAGGGAATTTTTTGTGCCTGTTTTTTTTTTTCCTCATTTGGCCAATTCTACTTTTTAAGAAGTTCTCTTCAGTGAAATTTTTTGTTTTGGTTTTTGGAGAGGGGAAGGTAGGGCAATGGGGGTTAAGTGACTTGCTCAAAGTCACATGGCTAGTAGTGTGTGTGTGTGTGTGTGTGTGTGTGTGTGTGTGTGTGTGTGTGTGAAGTGTCTGAGGGTGAATTTGAACACAGGTCCTCCTGACTGCAGGACCAATACTGATTTACTGCAGCACCTAACTGCCCCTCTTCAGTGAATTTTTTGTATATTTTTTGTGCCTCCTTCACCAAGCTATTGGAGTTATTTTTCATCATTTTCTTATATTAATCTAATTTCCCTTCTCAATTTTTCTTCGATTTCTTTTACTCGATTTTCAAAATCCTTTTTGAGCTTTTCCACAGCCTGAGGCCAATTCATATTTTTTCTTGGAGGCTTTGGATGCAGGAGATTTGACTTTGTTATCTTCTTCTTAGAATTTAATTTGATCTTTCTTGTCACCATAGTACCTTACTACAGGCTGAATTTTTTCTGTTGTTTGCTTATTTTCCAGTCTATTTCTTGACTTATAACTGTTTTGTTAAAATAGGGCTCTGCTACCAGGGTGGAGGGCATACTCTTCCAAGCTTCAGAGATTTTGTGCAGCTGTTTTCAGAGATACTTCTAGAGACCTGTAAGTTTTTAGTTCTTCTGATGTGGTATGATCTAATGAGACACGTGTCTCTGGCAAGTGTTCTGGTCTGTGAATGACCACAAGCACTCTTTTCAGCCCTGCAACTGTGATGAGGTTCCCTGTTCCCTTGCAGCCTCAAGCTCTGGATCTATAGAAAAAGTTAAAGCTGGTGGCAATGAACATATCACTTTTACTCACTGAATACCAGTGCCAATGTAATGCTTTTTAAATTGTAGGTTGTGACCCCATACGGGCTTGTGTTACTAAATGTGGGGTGTCACAAAGAATTTGAAATCAGTAAAATGTTTCTGAACATGCAATGACCAAAAATTAATTCAAAATCAAACACATAATTAATCTGAGGTATTTCTGGCAGTGTCTGTTGATGTTGTGTCACATGATTTCACTGCAACCTTGGTTCTGAATATACAACATGTGCACTTTGTACTGTGTATGCTGTCATGCCACACAAAAAAAAAATGCTGCCAGAAAGACCTAGGCTCAGATTCAAGACTACTGTATGTAATAAATTACAGTGTTTTTATTGTATGCATGAAGTTTTCTGCTCTTACAGAAGCATAGTAGTTTAAGTATTGAAAATAAAGACTTTTAATATTTTCCTACTGTCATTCTCCAGTATGGAAGTATCAAATTAATTTATTTTTGGATTGTATTGTGTTAGAGTGTTTGATATTTAAAAGTGTTTGTATCTCTTTCTTTTATTAAAACATAAGTATTTAATATGCAGCAAGTAAAGAAAAAGGCCCCTTAATAATATATCTCTACCATCACTGCTATATATAAGTGTGAACATCAATTTTTAAATTAACTACAAACAAATGTAATTTCATACACTAAAGCCAGTATTTATTTGAGAAATTATTTAGCAATATTTATTTACATTTTAGAACAAAAATATATTTTGGTTATGGATATGTGACTAAATGTAGACAGAAGAGTTGAAAATACTGATGACAATGTGTTAGGGTCTTTGCTACCAGGTTGTGGTACACCTAAAATGATAAGAAAAAGAAATGATATCAAGTCATTTTTTGCAATACAGATTTATTTCTAAATAATGATAACCCTGTGGAAAAACATCTTTGCTTAATTTGTAAAGTTTTGGCTATGGAGAAGATGAAACCAGTCAAACTAAAACAACATATTGATAATAAGCATGCAGCATACTATAATAAAGCAAAGAAATATTTTGAATGACTTCTAAAATCTTTAAATAAAGGAAAACAATGTTTGTCAATGAAAAGTATTTACTTACCTCTTATGAAATTTCTTATTTAATTACAAAAACTAAAAAGCCCTACATGATTGGAGAAAATCTCATGTTCTCTGCTGCTATTAACATGTTAGAAATAGTCTGTGGGAAAAAGTATAAGAATGAAATTTATAAAATTCCTTTATTGAATGATAGTGTTTTCAAAAGAATTTCAGAAGTCAGTAATGACTAATTCCAGCACCTTATTACAAGGTTAAGGGCAGCCTGAAATTTGTAATTGAGTTAAATGATATTTCTAACATAGCACAGTTGTTATTTTATGTAAGATATTTTTATGAAGGAGCATATATATGAGGAATTATTGTTTTGTCACCTTTTGGAAGGGCACAAAAGAGGCGAAGATGTATATCTTAAAGTTCATGAATTTTTCACAAATGAAGGTTAACAGTGGAAAAATTGTATTGGAGTCTGTACAGATAGTGCTGGAGCAAAGATGGACAAGAATGGTGGATCTGTAGAAAAAGTTAAAAGCTGGTGACAACGAACATATCATTTTTACTCACTGAATGATTCAGTAGGAGGTACTCATTCCCAAAAATATCGCCAGACTTTGATGCTGTGCTTCGCGATGTTATCAAAATCATTAACTTCATTAAAAGACATGCAGTCATTCATTTAAAAACTGTTGGAAAAATATGGACTCTGATTATAAAAGCTTACTATGACATGTAGAGGTAAAGTGGTTCTCAAAAGGGTGAAGTTTAAACAGGTAATTGAAATTGAAAGATGAAATTGTTATATATATATATTGGTCAGAATGTCAATTTTGTTAATTTTTTTCATAAATTATTCCGGCACTTTAAAAATTGTATTATTTGTCATATATTTTGAAAAACTCAATGATTTAAACATGCCACTTTGAGGAAAAATTGTAGTATTTTTCAAAGAATAACATTGAAAGTTTAACTAAAGAAAGTTAATATATGGAAGGAGTAGAAAATGGTTCTTTAGAAATGTTTATAGTTACAGATGATTTTGTAATTGAAAATAACCTTCCTAAAGATTTAATCATAAGACGGGGTGGAGCCAAGATGGCAAAGTAGAAACAGCTCTTCCAAGGTGCTCTGCCCCACACAACTTCCAAACTATGTAAAAGGGGATTCAGAGCAACTTCTGGAACCCCAGCACCCAAAGAACGACACAGAGACGCTAACCTCCCACTGAGGACAGCCCAGCAGCCCTGCAGGGAGGGCCAGCACTGCTCTCTGGGAGCCAACAGCCCAGTCCGCAGAGACCTGAGCCCAGGTCCACATGAGGGGGGGGGTTTAGCCCCAGGGAGTCTGGGCTGGCAGATGGCTGGAGGACCCCAGAACACCAGCAGCTGTGGTGATTCTAGAATTATCAACACAGACATGCCTAGGACAAAGTAAGTGGTTAGTGCACTCTGGACTTTGGGACCAGTATTTGGGGAACGTGTCGGCTTCCTCACCTGGGGGCTAGAAACTGCTGAGGAGACATTCAGCCATTTTGCAGCTTCAATGGCAGCATCAGCTCCTGGCCACTTTCAAAGAGGGACAGGATCAAAGTAGGGAATGGACCAGGTTTGGGGTGGGATTAGTGGGAGGGAATTATAAGCAGCCTTTTACAATATATCTACTATGGTAATGTTTTGCATAGCTGTACATGCACAACACATACTGAATTGCTTATCTTCCCAGAGGGAATGGGTGCCAAGGGAGGAAGGGAATGGATCTGAAATTCGAGGTTTTAAAATTAAATGTTTCAAATATTTATAAATACTATTATTAATACCCTTTTGCTTGTAATTAGGAGATAAGATATTCAGGCATTGGGGCACAGAGACTCACGTCACCCTAACGGTAAAGTCAAAGGGAGTATGGGAGAAGATATGGGAGAGAGCAGATTGGATGAGGGGATTTTTTGTGGGACTGCTTTTCTGGGGTGGGGGAAAAATGGGGGAAAATTGTAACTCAAAATATGGTGGAAATGAATGATGTAAACCTGAAATTAATAAAGTGTTTCTTAAAAAAGAATAAATAAAAAGAGGTTTTACCTTTTTATATATTCTAAAAAAAGATTTAATCATAAGAGTTATAATTGATCATCTGAAGTATGTGGAGATAAAATTTCAGAAATACTTTCCTTAAAATTTTCATTCTGAAAAACTAAGTTGAGTTCATAAATCATACTCAATTGAAATAAAACAAATCAGTCATCTGTCATTAAAAGTTGAAGAAGAATTTGCTGAGTTATCAAGTGGCACAGGTTTAAAACTTGAATTTACTAAAAAATTCTTAAGTGAATTTTGACTTGGGATTAGGACAGAATTTCTAACACTTTCGCAAATGGCTCTAAACATACTTCTACCATTTTATACTATGTATTTATATAAGGTCTCATAATCATCATTGATGATTATAAAATAAAAATATTGATCAACTCTGAAGACCTTGACAATGTTCTATGTCCTGAACTATCACATATTCTGCCAACATTTAATTCTTTATGTAAAAATAAAGAAGCATATTTATCTCATTAGTATGTACTTTCCTTTCATCTATCATAAATGGTAAAAATATCTATCTATTCCAAAGTTTTAAAATAAATTACTTTATGATTTATTAACAGTAAATGTTTGGCTTGTATACCTATTTTATATGCCTATATACCTGGGGTTGCATAAAAATTTCTTGAGTGAAAAGGTGTTGCAAGTGGAAAAAATGTTTAAGAAGCCCTATACTAGTGGCCCTTCTCATCCTGTGTAACCCAGAACTGTGAACGCAATCTGAGTATGGGCAAAGTAGCAGAATCCTGCCCTCAGTGCCAGAACAGTTATTTGACACCCTTATCATCTGTGGGCTGAGAGCTCCAGAAATACTGGAGCTCATTATTCAATACTGTTGTTCCCTATTCAATCACCTCCAAAGCCTGAACCAGGTTTGCTGGGGCTTGGTCTACACTGGCAGGGAGCTACAGTGGACTACACTCTACTCTCACCCTGGTACAATTGACCTTTCCTGCTGAATTTCCAAGTTGTCTTGGATTGGAAATTATTTCACTGTATCCTTTTGTGGGTCCTGCCACTCCAGAATTTGTTTTAGAGCATTATTTAATGCCATTTAGTCAACATTTATTGCCAAATCCATCATTTTTGGAAGGATTTTGGGGAGCTCATGTGAACTTCTCAAGTGGCCTTCTCTCAGCCGTCTTGGCTCCACCTATTATACTAAATGACTCTTAAATGGATCATGTAGGCAGAGATCATGAGAAATATTTTTATTAGTATTGAAACTGGTATCTTTAAGGTTACCGATGATCTCTTTATTTTCAGAATGTATGACCTTTTCTCAGTAATCACCCTTCTTAACTTCTCTGCAGCATTTAACACTATTGCCCACCCTCTTCTCCTAGTTACCCTCTTGTCTGGGTTTTTGTGACTCTGCTTTGCCTTGATTTTCCTTCAGCCCAGCTTTTAATCATTCCAGCCAATTATTTTCAGTCTTCTTTTCCTGAACATCATTTATATACCATTACAAATTACTATGAATGTACCCCAGGGACCTTAGTGTTCTCTGAGTCCTTTGTTTTCAGAAATTATCTTTATAAAGGTAATTCCTAGATCTGTAATTCCAAATTTAGTCTTTCTCTAGAAAATCTTATACCACCAACTTATACCTGTTTGTCATTTCAAGATAAATATAGCATAAGCATATCAAACTCAACATGTTCAAAACAATTCATTATCTTTCCCTCAAAACTGAACTTTCTTCCTATTTCCCTTGTTTCTGTTTTGAATGCCACTATGCTTCTGTTAACCTAGGTGTCCTCCTTGATCCTTCTATTTTCTTAAAAGCACACCTCCTCTCCCCAGTCTATCTATTGACAAATTTGTTCATCTTATTCAGGAGTGTGCTGGTAAATGTTGAAGAACTAGCCCCCTTGGGGGGAAAACTGTGCAATGACACACCTTTAAGCTTAATCTGCATATTAACTGTTTTTCATTACTTTCTGAAGTCTAGAAATCAACAAAACAATACATTAAACCTTGATTTGTAACATTTGCAAATTTCTCTGCTATAAATGGTAACACTAAAAATTTAACAATTAATTCTTATGAGCTGGTATGAACTAGTTTCAGCCTCCCTTTCCAAAGGTATTGCATATTAATCCCTTTCTCACATCCTATGGTCCAGTCAAATTAGCCTATTTGCACACAAACCATTCAATCTCCCACCTTTACAACATAATCAATCAACAATTATTAAATCCCTACATATGCAAAGAATATCCCATATGACAGGGATACAAATATAAAGAATGAAACAATCTCCATTTGGGATTAGCTTGCATTCTGTTCATGAAATGTACTTCCTTTTCATCTCTACCTCTTGGAATCTCAAGCCTGGTTCAGTTACTACCTTTCCTCATCTACCCAATTTCTAGTGCCTCCTTCACAAATTTGCCTTATGTTTACTTTCCATATATTTTGTTTCTACTTGCATGCATTCATTCATTCCCCAAATAGAATGGAAAGCTCTGTCACAGTTTGTTGTTAAGTAATTCAGTTGTGTCTGACTTTTCATGACCCTATGGTCCATAGCATTCCAGGCCCTCCTGTTGTCTACTATCTTCTGAAGTCTTTCGAAGTAATACTGCCCAGGGGGTTTTCTTAGCAAAGACATTGGAGTAGGTTGCTATTTCCTTTTTCATTGGATCACCTTTTGTCAGAATGCTCCACTATCACCTGTCCATATGGAATAGCTCATGGTTTCATTGAGCAACACAAGCCTTCCATCATGAGAGGGCAGTGATCCAGGAGGGACAAGAACTTCTATATTTTAGCTTTTGTATCCGCAGGGTTTAGCATAGTGTCTGACATATACTAGACATGAAAAATGCTGCTGACTAGTTGATAACAATACAATACAATTATATGTAGGTAAAATATCTACATATAACAATACCTACCATATTACCTACCCCACAGACTTGGGCATGCTTACTCAACCTGTGGCCTGCCAAATAATTTCAGTTGACCTTTGAAAATCTAGAAGAAAACATCCTCCACATTTTTTCACAGGCCAAGGGAAGTAATTTGGCATGGCTGCAGGCTATAATTAGGTTGTGCCTGCCTAGACTTGGTGAAAAAGTACATTCTAAATTAAGAACTGTTTTAATTGTTCATATAAGGTGAGGATCAAGAGAGGTGACATATATAATGGTTTTCTTAAAAGTTCAAGTCTCTATCAGTATCAGTAATTAGTGTTGTTGTTATTTGGCACTAAAGACATTATTTGGGATATGTCTGATGAGAAAAAGAAGTGGGCCACTTGTATTCAAAGTAAGACCAATCAGAGTGTTATATTTCAATCAAAATATTAAACCATGAAAAAGGTTTCCAATGTATTGGATAGATCTTCATCGGAGGATTAATGAAAGAACATGGGAAGGACTTGCAGAGGAATAGAAGGCATTGATTGGGTTGTGGAATACATTTTCCAAATAGATGAAAGTAGTAATATATGGATTAGATTACTGATTTATGAGCTATCATAGTAAGCATTATTATTAAAGTTTATCTCCTATCTTCTGTGACCTAATGATTCTGAAAAGTAACTCAGCTAATCTGATGAGCTAAATAAAATTAAGGTGTCAATATCTGATCAAGAAATCATTTGTTAAGCACTTATGATGTACCTGGTATTATGTTAAGCTAGGGATACAGAGAGAGGTTAAAAAAAAAGACAGTAATAGCCCTGCCCTCAAGAAGCCTACAATTTGATGGAGACAGCATTAAAATAAAGAGGGACATACAAAAAACACACAGAGCAGAAGAAAAGGAACTTTAGATAGGGAAGTTCCAGTGACCAGGGGAACTTGGAATGGCCTCTTACCAAATGTGGCATTTCACCTGAATCTTGAAGGAGGCCAAGGATTTAGGATTTACAAAGGCATACATGAGGAATAAGAGTATCTCTGACCTGGGAGACAAAGCACAAAGAGGGGAAAAATTGTCATATTTGAGAAATTGCCATATTGAGTATGGTAATATCAATAAAATATAAAATATGTGAAGGAAAGTCATATGTGAGATTACTACAAATGAAGTTTCCCTAGGTTGGGAAAAAAAAACTTCATTATCAACAAAAGGACTTTATTTTGAAACTGGAGGTAAAAGTGAGCCACTGGAGTTTGTTGAGTAGAAGGGTTAAATGATCATACCTACAATTTAGGACAATCCCTTTTCCAGTTCTGGGAAAGATAAATCATAGTGAGAAGATGCTTCTCCCTGAAAAAGCCAACCTCTACACAAACATCTAATTTTATCCTCTCTTATGTTCTGGCACTTTGCCCCTCAATCCCACCCCTGCCCCCAGATATCTCCATAGTCATTCAAATATTCAATTTATCCCTCTCTACTGGCTTCTCCTTTACTGCCTACAAATGGAACAACGTCTCCCTCATCCTCAGAAAAAAGCATTCACTTAATCCAGCCATCCTCTCTATGCTAGACACTGCTAATTACTTACCTCTCATTCCCTTCTAAAACCTCTTCATATGGACTACAGTCTCATCATTCCATTGAAACTGGCCTTCTTAAATTACAAAAAAATCTTAATTGCCAGTTTAATGGCTCATTCTGCTCCCAAATCATCATTTTTCTTGATCCCTTTGAGTCATTTGATGCTATTGGTCTCCCTCTCCTCTTAGATATTTTCTTCTTTCCCTGCATTCTCTTGGTTCTTCTACTACTACCATTTAACCACTCCTGAGCCTCCTTTACTGGATCTATATCCATTTCTTGCCCACTAACTGTAGGTATTCACAAAGTCTTTTAGACCCTTTTCTCTTCTCTATAGTATCTTGCATAGTTAACTCATTAGCTATCATGGTTCCAATTATCATTTATGTGCAGATGATTTCCTCACCTTTAGATATAAAGTCCTAGTCTTTCAATGGTATTTGCCATCCTTCTATCACCATGGCTCATAGCCTTAACCCCACAATTGCACTCACCCCCACATATCCAATATTTTGCTATATACTGTATTCATCTTCCTAACTTATCACTCAAAGGAGAAAATATTGAAAACTTTGCCTTTTGAAAACCTTAAAATTCTTTGTAGATACTATAAACTACAATGAAGGAAAAGATAGGTTGAATTATATGAGAAGAGTTTGAGATGAGGAGAAAAGGTAGGCAAGGGAACAATTTATGAATGGTTTCAATTTATTTTGGACAAACATGAAGTAAAGACTAAGTTGAGAAAATTAGGGGGATAGAACAACAATGTGTATTTGCAACAGTTCTTTAGTGATTGGGAAAGAGACTCAATTAAAGAGGTGTAGAAGGAATGTCATGATAACATGATGGCCCCATTTAGATTAGATAACATAAAATTTTAGTGCACTCAATCTGTCTTCTCATCATAATTCTAATTCATTCATGCCCTTTTACCTTGGGCAATTCTTATTCATATTTTCCCATAAATATTTCAATATGGAGAAGTCTTCCTACAGATCTTTTGGCATTACATGGATTCCAGTAGAGTACGTAGAAGATTCATTCCTTACTTTTCTCATATAATGCACTCACCTGCTTTTCTGTTTATAAAACTTAAAGACTGTCTTAACCAAGAATTTCCATTTTATTCACAGGACTTTATTTTTTTAAACCAAAGCAGTGAATAATTTGATACAAATTTAGTGGTAGATATGGGAAGTTCTTTCCTAGTATCCTATGAATCATACCACATAGATGTTTGCTTATATGCAAACATCACCCTGTTTATTGTTGTAAATATAAAAAAAAAAAGATTTAAGGTTCCAAAGAACAAAGTCCATGTGCACACAGAAAACAATACTTATGTCATATAACTTAGAAATTTGTCTGTGTAATAAAAGCTTTAAGTGGAAAAATTGTAATAGTAGAATTGATAATTTCCTGTGCCTAGGTTGCAAGGTAAAAATGTTAGAAATTAGGCATTCATTTTGCTAGAAATGCTTCCTAACTATTGGTAGCTTTACCAAATGGTATATGCCCAGATGGAATACTCAGGATATTTGGCATAGAACCCAATAAGCTATATTGCCTAAAATATCATTATATTCTTTTTTATAGAATGAATCTATGTGTTTGTGTGTAACAGAGATTTACAAAAAAAAAAAATAAACATCTGAGCCAATAGTTGTTAATTTTTATATAAAATATATGTGTATATGTATATGTATGCATATATAAATATTTTAAAATAATGAATCTTGGAGAGCTGTGATTCCCCATTGACTCCTCCATAAATCTCTGACCTAATTGTTACTATATCTGACAAAGCAAAGAAACACTAAAAACCAACCCAGATTCAGCAGTGGTGTACTGGAAAACACACTGGACTTGAATGAAATTCATCCAAGTGCATGAAATATATGGGCTCCCAAAACATGATCTTGCGATGATGGGGTAGTATCTCATACCAAATGCTTTATTACAACTCTAGCTACAGTTGTCTCTCAAAGGCTTTCTCATCAAATACTCAGCCCTTACTAGAAGTTTGATCATTTGCTAAGCTAAAATGATACCAAGCCCCATCTCAAGAGACCAGATATCTAAAATGATAGTATCATTGAATCACAGATTTTGAAAGAATGTTAAAAACTATCTGGTCTCAACCATATCTAAAGCAGGGATCTTCTGAACAACACACCTCAGAGTTGGAAATCTAGTCTTTATCTGAAGACCTTCAGAAATAGGAAACTGTTCCTCCAGAGGTAACTCATTTCATCTTCACAATTCTAATTGGTAGGAAGTTGTATTCAGCTTAACGACACCTCTTTGTAAGTTAGGTCTAGTGATTCTAATTTTGTTTGCCGAACCAACTTGACCAAATATTTGAAGGTTACAATCATACTGTGTATGTATTTGGACATCTCTTGTCCAAATTAAACATTTTTTCCAGTCTTCATATGGAGAGGTTTTATAGTATAATGTTTTCTTTTACTTCACAACTTATATTGCTGCTGATAGTGCTATTTCCCATCTGTGTGGGTGTAATTTGGAGGCTCTTCACTAATGTAGTTGCTCTCTTCTGAATGTTCTCTAACTTACTAATGTCCTCCCTAATATGTGTTTCCTACAATGACTATAATAATATAAGCAAAAAGAACAACACTGGGATCCTAAAACATTAGCCATCTTAATGTCATCATATGCATTCCATCTGTTTCTCTATTCAAGTTAATGATTAAAATATTTAGTCTAATGGGAGATGAAAATGGATTGGCCTTTTGGAAAAAATCTTTTGTAAAAAGTAGAGTGAGAAGGGAAAGTAGTTTGAAAGGGAACAAGGGGAAGGATAGAGAAAAGAAGCATTTATTAAGTGACAACTATGTATCATGCATTGTGTTAAACACTTTACAAATATATAATTTTATGCTCATAAACCCCTGGGAGGTATGTGCTATTATGATTCCTAATTTACTGTTGAGGAAGCTGAAGTAGATAGAAGTAAAGTGACTTGCCCAGGGTAACACAACTAGTAAATTCAGGTTTGAACTCAAATCTCCTTGACTCCAGGACCAACTCTCTATCCACTATGACTCCTAGTTGCCTCTAAGGAGGCAGGAGAAACTCTCCCTGAAATCTATGTCTTAAGCATGTTTTGGATATGTATTGGACTTTATTCCATTCATTATTATCCTCATAACCAATAGTGTAGCTATTCTATATTATTTATTGAACTACATTTCATAAATGTTTATAAACGACAAACAAAAATGTCAGCAATTGCTCATGAATGATAGCAGAACAGGACATGCCAAAAGAATATAGTTCTGGGAGTGGGGCAGGATTTGACAGATGGTTGGATCTAGACAGATAGTATGACATAAAGTCAAGAGAGGGAGCTCTTTATGAATAACTTCTTTTTTGTTTGTAAAGTATGGGGAAATGTTTTTAACTAAGAGACTGTGAGCAGCCATGTAGGGGGAGGTATAAGAAAAGATAAGAATATTTGGAAAATTATTCTCATTGGAAAGATAGTGTATCAATATTTTTTGTTCAGTTGTTTCAGTCATATACTACTCTTTGTGGCTCCATTTGGGGTTTTCTTGGCAAAGACCACTCAGCATGGTGTGCCCACATCAGAGGGGTTGAAGAAATGGAGGTTACAGTTCTTAACTGTTAAAGGTGAATTGTTAAAAGAGAAGAAACCCCAGGTCCAAAAGGGGGACTTGGAATGAATCAAAATCTGATCACAGTTTACAAAGATTATAAATGCATTTATTTCCTGAGAAGGAACTTGCAAGCTGGAATAATGATGCAATGTCCACCTGTGTTCAAAGGCAAAGGATGTGGTATTTATGAAAGTCAGACAGGAAGCCTGGGTCTAGGGAAAAGATATCTATAAATACAGTGAATCCTAAAGCAGGGTGTTTGTTCCTCTTTAAATAAGTCAGGAACCAAGCTGTAAAGCAGCCCAAGAAATCAGAAATCCTCCTGATTGGCTAGCTGTAGTGCTACTTCATTGTCTGCTTCCCCTGTGAAAAAGGAAAGCTCTCTAGCATATTTGAGTGGTTAGTACAAGCATTGCAGAGCTCATGTCCACACAGTGAACTGGGTTAAATAACTGGGTTATAGGTTCATTGGTGAAAAGATGAAATGACAAAAGATTATGAAAAGATAAGGGGAATTTCAGAATTTGTTATTATGGAAATAGAACAGTTAAAAGGGACCACAAAGGTCATCTAGTGGATTGCCTTAATTTTAGAGATGAGGAAACTGAAGCACTGAAACATTAAGTGACATCCAAAAAGTCAGGGGCAGAGATGGGATTCAAACCCAGGTCCTCTCACTCAAGATCATTTATTCTTTTCACTTGTATCATAGTCTTTTGACTCAGAAGGTTTATGTGAAAATCACTGCTTGCAAAATATTTTGTAAATCTCTTTTCCTTTTTTTTTGGCCAAAATCTATAATTTCATGGTATAAGAAGCTCTCATTGAAGAAATCTCTACTGTGACTCTGCATAAGGTTTCCAGAGTATAGTTTTAGAGAATTGTTTAGGACACTGAGAAAATAGACTGCTCCCCCACAGTCACACAGCCAGTTTGTTTTTACGTTGTGCCTTGAACCTGAGCCTTTTGGATGCAGCTGTCAATGTCTCTCACATAATTATTGACATTTTCTAACTGAAGAGACAGTGAGATATGGTATAAAGAACATTGAAAAGAATTAGGTTTGATCTCTATCTGTTATGATCTTGAGCAACGCACCAATTTCCTTATCTGTAAATGTATCAGCTGTAAGATTCTCTTTCCCTGCCACTCCCTCTGTTTCTGAAATTATGTGAAGGTTAGCTAGTTTTTGTTTCAAGCCATGTTGGAAACCTTTCTCAAATGCATTAGGTTATTGGCTTGGAAAATAAATACAATATAATTGCCACAATTAATCTTTCTCTGATGATTTAGGACCTTACAGAGCCTCAGGGTAATCATTACAAAAATCATTCCTACATCATAGATGCTGATGATGTAAGAAATATTAGACTGATTATTTCTGTACTAATCTGAGAACATTTTCTAAAAGTTGTTTTGTTTACTAACAATTATACTAGATTACTTTTGTTTAATGAAATACCCCTAAAAGCAGAATAAAGAAAAACATCCAATAAATTCTGGTATGTTTGGTTTTAGGTAAGCAAAATTTTACTATGTATCACTTTCTTATGCAGTACTAAATTCTTAAGATAATTCAACAGGCCCTCAACAGGTCACCAATATATTAAGCAAATGTGGGTCTAAGTTGTGACTCTCTCATCATCATTATTATGGAGAATAGAATTGTTTTAAAAAATACTAACATTTGCTTCATGACAGGCACTGGAAATATGACAAAAGATAAAACTGGTCCCTTCTCTGAAGAAACTCACATTCTAATGAAGAGGATAGCATGTAAATAACTAGGTAACTACAAGCCATATACAGAGGGGTTGGGAAGTAACATGAATTCTACTACTGAGTACTCAGATATACTTCCTCCCCCAGAAGATATACACCAGTCCCAATTGCAGACATCAAAGAATCAGATGCTGTATCAGTCTATAAGCAAGTCATACTTCCCAATTCATTCTGAGAAAATGAAATTTAAGAAAAATGAAAAAAGCCCAAACACTATTATGCCCTAGTCTTACTATTATAGAGCAATTCATTTCATATACAATGAAAATAGCACCATCATCATCAGCGTATCTTGTAAAGTAAAAGAAAGCAACCTTTACAATAGGAACTCTTTAATCTATCTATTATAGAAATCACTTTCATTAAATCCTTCCTTCTATTCAAGAGAGTAGATTAGCATAAGTCCCTTTGGACTAGCTATTAATGCCATTCCATGAACCATTTAAATGCAGTTTTAAATTTAATCTCTCCTCCCTTCTCTGTACCTATTTCCAAAAATAATTATTTTCTATCCTCATGGATATAAAGTACTTAGAGGTCAATGAAATCGTTTTTTTTTCTTTTTTTTTTTTACTAGGAGAAAAATAAACTGCACCTCTACTGTAATGTCTTTTTAGTAATTAAGGTAATTAAGGGTTATGTTTTGGAATAGCCCTTCCCAACCTATAATCTGCAAGGACCTCTGTTTGTGGTTGTATTTGCAATTGCAAATTAGATAAAGACTATTTAATCTGAATTCACAAGCAATTATGCTTACAGACATGCCCATGGCCAGGGACAATCAAACCTTCTTTTAAGACAGATGATATCTATTCACTTTTACTATGTAGAGTCCTATTTCATGAGATAGACAATTTAAATGTTTAAAATTACGCTATGATAGGTGTGGCTGCATATTGAATATTTATATAAGGCATTGAACTTAAACATAAAGAGAAATGAGGAAAGATAATAAAATATTAAATATAGCTTAGTATGAGATAATGACTATTTTGAGGATCCATCATTTCACGGATGCTATTGAAACACTTCTGCATCTTGGTAAGTGTTCTTTATGAGTGTTAGTGGCTAAAAATAACCCTTCCGCCCCCCAAAATTATCTCTTGGCCAATTACTGAGGGGTGAGCCTTTCTTTATTTTTCAGTAAACCACACTTCAACTGACAAGAGAATTAATCAATTAATCAGTTAACAAGCTTTTATTAAGTACATAGTATTTGCCAGGTACTAAGGGAATTGTTGGGGATATAAAGAAAGGCAAAAACATGGTTTCTGTCCTCAAGGAGTTCACATTTTAATTGGAATACAATATGCAAACTAATATGTATATACTAGATATACAGAGTTTAAATGAAAGGTCATCTCAAAGGGAATCTCAGACACCTATATGTCCATTATAAACGTTTTGTTGTTGTTGTTGTTGTTGTTTTTATCTTAGAACCTTTCAGAATGCAGTTAGGCACAGGAATATTATTTTGGTGGAGGGTATGAGAAAATAATTATTGTATAAGTAAGTTAAGCAATGCCTTAGTAAAACCAATTTTTAACTAATTTTCCATTTTACAAAATCTAAGCATGATTTTGAGAATTTTTTGAAACTGTAGAATACATATTGTCTTATCTGTTAGTATATTGTTAAGATACTAAAGAAGGACAACAAACAGTCTCATTTAGTCGGGTCTGAATTTGAATGGTTTTAAACTTATAATTCAAATTAATCAATGCAAACATTTTTTAAAGCAGATGATTTTTAAAATATTTTCCTATGTGTGTTAATGTATATTAGACAAAGCATAAAACCAAATTAATATTCCAGAAGCTAAAGTGATTCTACAAAAAGTATCTAGGTGATCATCTCATTTTTTTTTTCACTTGGAGTTCAATGTTATCATTATTAAATTATCAGGTTCTAGTGGTCCAGTAAATCTCATCTGTTGAAAATTGTGCCTAATGTTTTCTTTCTTAATTAGAATGAAGTACCACATTACATTCAAATATAAGTCTCTTAAAGAAGGGATTGTTTCATTACCAGTCTAGTATAATACCTGGTATGTATGAAATGTTTAATGAAACTTGGTGATTAAATAATTGTTTGATTGTATTTATCACATAAAACCATTAGAGAATCTATCTATATCTACCTCATGTCAAATATCTTGAAAAATAATAACTGTTGCTATTTTGTTGATATTTCCCATTGCCTGATTATTTGATGGAATATAGGCAAACTATCTTGATATTTTTTCTTTTTTTTCCTTTTTTTAAACAAATGCTTTATTAACTTCTGTTTTACATCACTCATTTCCACCAGATTTTGAGTTACAACTTTTTTCCCGTTTTCCCCCTAGTCACCATCCGAGAATAGCAGTCCCACAAGATATCGCTTCCTCCATACTGCTCTCTCCCATATCTTCTCCCATACTCCCTTTGACTTCTCCATTAGAATAGGGTGAATCGCTGTGCCCCAATGTCTGCACATCATATATCCCAATTACATGCAAAAGAGTATTAATAATAGTATTTATATACATATTTGAAACATTTAATTTTAAGAACTCGAATTTCAGGTCCATTCCCTTCCTCCCTTGTCACCTATTCCCTCTGGGAAGATAAGTAATTCCATATATGCTGTACATGTCTACCTATGCAAAACATTGCCATAGTAGATATATTGTACAAGGCTGCTTATAATTCCCTCCCACTCATCCCACCCCCGACCTGGTCCATTCCCTACTTGATCCTGTTCCTCTTCTATAGTGGGTACTTCCAACCTCCCCTCCCCCCAAGCATGCCCTCCCATCCATCATCCCTCCTCTCATCCCCCTTCCCCCAACTCTCCAGCAGGGTGAGATATACCATTTAGTATGTATGTCGTTCTCTCCCTGAACCTAATTCAATAAGAATGTGGTTTTGCCTTTTTGCCTTCCTATTCTTCCCCTCCCCTGCAGCCACTTCCCCTTGCTTCTTCTACATTAGATAGTTTACCCTACCCTGTCTCTCCCCATCTCCTCTTGCCACTTTCCTCTCTCACCTCATAATTTCATCCCTTGAGTATTCTCCCTTCCCAACAAATTCAACCTATGCCCTCTATCAATGTATAACTGTAAACATATATACACACATTCACATATGTATTGATATGACAATACACCCTTCTCCCATTATTTTCATACTGAGAAAGTTTTAATCAGTGACAGTTATTGTTTTTTCATGAAGGAATGTAAATAAGTTAACTTTGGTAAGTTCCTTTTGATTTCTTTTCCCTGATTACCTTCTCAGGCATCTCTTGCTTCTTGTGTCTGGATGTCAAATTTTCTATTCAACTCTGGTTTTTTCCTCAAGAATGCTTGAAAGTCCTCTATTCCACTGAATGACCATATTTTCCCCTGAAACAAAATACTCAGTTTTGCTTGGTAGGTGAACCTTGGGTTCAGTCCCAAATCTTTTGCCCTTTGGAATATCATATTCCATGCCCTTTGATCCCTCAGGGTAGAAGCTGTCAAGTCCTGTGCTATTCTGGTTGTGTTTCCTCGATATTGAAATTGTTTCTTCCTGGCTGCTTGTAGTATTTTATCCTTGATCTGGGGATTCTGGAACCTGGCTATAATATTCCTGGGCGTTTTCTTTTTGGGACCTTTTTCAGGATGTGATCTGTGGATTCTTTCAACCTTTATTTTGCCTTCTGGGTCTAAAACATCAAGGCCATTTTCCTTGAGAATTTCTTGAAGGGTGATTTCTAGGTTCTTTCTTTGATCGTGGCTTTCGGGTAGTCCAATAATTTTTAAATTGTCTCTCCTGGATCTATTTAAAAGGTCAGTGGTTTCTCCCATGAGATATTTCACATTGCCTTCTATTCTTTCATTTGTTTGGATCTGCTTAACAGCATCTTGATTTCTTGTAAAGTCATTAGCTTCCATTTGCTGAAGGAATGAATCTCCTCAGTGAGCTTTTGAGATTCTTTTTCCATTTACTGAAGGAATGAAGCTCCTCAGTGAGTTTTTGAGATTCTTTTTCCATTTGCTGAAGGAATGAATCTCCTCAGTGAGCTTTTGAGATTCTTTTTCCATCTGGCAAATTCAGGTTTTTAAGGCATTCTTCTCCTCATTGCCCTTTTGGACCTCCTTTATCATTTGAGTTAGTCTATTTTTTAAGGTGTTATTTTCCTCAGTCAGGCTGTTGACTCTCATTTCATACTTTTCCTGCATCCTTCTTATTTCTCTTCCCAATTTTTCCTCCACTTCTCTTATTTGATTTTTAAAGTGCTTCTTAAGGTCCTCTATGGCCTATAACATGCTCATATTTTCCTTTGGGGCTTTTGGAGCAGGATTTCTGACCTCACAGTCCTCTTCCTGTTCCATGCTTCGATCCTCTTTGCCCTAAAATAAGAGTCTAATATTGCATTTTTCTCTCTATTTTGTTTCCTTTGCCTTGGCATGTTGCCACTTAATTACTTGACTTTTGGGCTTGTTGCCACAGTAGGACTCTGCCACCAGACAGGGGAGATTCCATCCTGAATGTGTGGGGTCTTTACAGTTTCCATTTTTGGCAAGCTGGATACCCACCCCGCGACCTCCACCCCAGGCCACAATCCAGATCCATGGAGGTTAAAGCAAGAGCGATTACCCCCCAAGACTGATCACTGGATCTCCCTATAGTTCACAGGCCAGGAGCTGGAGCTGCCTCTGAAAACTACAAAATGGCGAGTCTCCTCAGTGGATTCTAACCCCCAGGGTAGGAAGTCGACGTGTTCCCCAAATACTGGTCCCAAAGTCCATAGGGCACTAACCTCTCACTTTGTCCTAGGCATGTCTGTGTTGAAAATTCTGGAATTGCTACAGTTGCTGGTATTCTGGGGTCCCTCCAGACGGCTGCTGGCCTAGCCACCCTGTGGCTAAAACCGACGCTCAAGCAGACCTGGGCTCAGCTCCTCGCGTGCCTTCAACAGTCCCGTAAGTTATGCAGTGCAAGGTTTCATTACCCAAAGAGGTGAAATTACTTACGCAATATTACATAGTGAGTAAAGAAGTAAAATTTAAACTCACTTTCTTATTTCAGGTCAGTACCATTTCCATTGCCATGTGTAATAGGCAGTTCTTTCCCTTAACATAGCATAGAAGAAACAAGTATTTAAAAGAATGTAATTTAACTTTGTTGTTTAATAACTTTTTTTCTGAATCATGTTCAGTGATGCTGTAGTTCTTTTAATATTCGAATTGTATTTTCATTTGAATTAAAAAATCAAATTATTAACAGCTATTAGAAGGAGGATTATCTACTTTTGATTTAAATAAGAAATGATTTCTGAGGTAGAGAACTCAACCTGGTGACTCAGAAAGAAACTGTTTCATTGCATCACAGAAGAATATTTATTGGTGCCATCATTTACAACCCAACCATTTGTTATATTTTTGGATGTGTAATTTTTTTGATTTCTCAACAGTTTTCACCATTCTGACCTTACCTATTGTTCTTCATTCTCTGTTTTGTAAATCTGAAGAAAATGTTACTTTTGGAAGATACTATCAGGACTTAAGACTGGATTTTACCTTCATAAAATCAAGGAAATTGTAGATTTCAGTCTTTGAAAGATACTTTGATGTTTATAAATATTTTAAAATGAATAAATTACAATAAATTGTTTTATTATAAATAATAATACTAATAGATAAAATATGTAACAATGCAGAAAATAAAGTTGCCTTAGAAGAATAAAATCCTAAAAAGAAAAGAATAATTGTTCTATTTGCTTTGATACTTGCCTTTTCAAAACCAACAATGATAAATCTTTTACTCTAATGCGAGAATTGTTTTATGCAAGAGCAAGTTCAAATCAACCCAAATGCTCATGTGATCTCAATTCAAGAGTTTCCTACAGTGATGAAGAATACAATCATTCTATGACTCCCCATCTGTGCTACTCTTGTGCCACCAAAAATTTACCAGATGGCAATTGTTCCACTCAACATGATGGAGACCTTCTTTGCTTTCTCCTGACATTGAGGAGGTTATAGTGGAGTACTCTAGCCATCCACCCATCATTTCTTGCTCTCAGTGATCCATCTTCTCTTTTCTGTCATAAAACTTTTGATGATTTGTCTTCCTCTTATTCTTCAGTATGCTTTTTGATTATATTTTATAGTCAGTTTAAATACACCCAATCCCTTTCTGCTGCAGTTTGTGTGATTTCTAGCTCTTTGAACATAGTAGTGTTCCATTCCAGATCTCTCTTCTGTTTCTTTTTGTTTAAGTCATTTTTCTGTTTAGTTTTTGTTTAGTAATTTTCAGTCATATATCACTCTCCATGACACCTTTTCTGATTTTCTTGGCAAAGATACTGGAATGGCTTACCATTTCTTTCTCCATTTCATTTTACAGATGAAGAAACTGAGGCAAACAGATTAAGTAATTTGCCTATGGTAACACAGCTAGTGAGTTTCTGAGATGGAATTTGAACTCAGGTTCTCTTGATTCCAGGCCCAGCTGTGCCACTGTGCCACCTAGATGGCGCAGCACCTGTAAAATATTTGTATTAAAAAGAAGTAGGCCTTTGCTGTTATGAGAAGCTTGGAGTCAATAAAAGAGGTTTGCAATTTCCTGCAAACAATATCATCCTTTTTAAGTTGTAGGTGCAAATTGTTTCCCTTTTCTACATTTAGTCTAAACTTTAGATTTACTTTCACTATTTTAAAGATAAGATTTCACCATATATGCAGATATATTATAGTCCTTTCCAGTGTATCTATCTGAGTGTATGATGAGATCTGGAGAATAGACAGTCTTCAAATACTCAATATTTCTGCAGATAAACAAACCAAACTACTTTAAATAATTATAGGACTTTTCCATGAGGTTTTTCAGAGTCATGGAATTGATGTAATAAACATCATCTGCAAAGAGCAGCATCTGGAGTACCTCACAATCCACAAGGATCTCTTCAAAGTCAACTCTGTGCTGGATCTCCTGAGTCACATTTTATTGGATATTTGGGGGAGGAAGTATCTCTCTATTTTATAATTTACCTTATGGTTGTAAAGCCAAGCATGAGCAGCTTTCCAGAGGGCTTCTGGTATGAAGAGTTTTAAGATTCTGATCACAAAGTATAGTGAACTCTCTATTTATTCAGCAATATACAAAGGCAACACATTCACAGAAACCAAAGTAAAACATTCACAAGATATAACATAACAACTTATCACTAAGGTGTCCACATAATTTTAAACAAAAGATATGATTCAGTAAATCCTTAACTAAATTGTCCTTAAGGAGCAATCCTCCTTAAGGGAAATAAAGTACAAAGGTCAAAGTTTTCCTGCCCCTAGGTCACATTGTCTTAATCTTTCAGTCAAAAAGTCTTCTTTCTTCTTAATTGGAAATTAGTTTCTAATCATAGTACAAGGTACAAGGTACAAAGTACAAAGTTCTCCCATCCTTAGGGCACAGTAAATCATGATGTTGTCAGTCAGCACTAAGTACCCAAAAAGAGGTCTTTTTATCTTGGTTTGAGGCTGGCTCCCAGATTCCATGATTCCTCTTCCATGGTCCCAGCATCTACCTAGATTCAACCAACTTTCACCTGGATTCACAGGTAGGCAGCACTCATATCCTCATCCAGTTCCCATTCCATATTGAAACTCATAGTGTTCAGTCTACCTCAGGTCCTTAGCAGTTTCTAGTTCTGGGAAGACAAAGCTTAACAAGGTCAAAACAACATTCATGCACATTGTCAGCACCATTATCAATACACTATATGCCTATGAAATCAACACAGACCAACAAACAATATCTGAGAACTCAACACAAATTATCAGTATGGTCCTAGGACCTCTGAAACCCTCCTCCAGGATATCTGTAAACAGACAACAAGAAAATTCTCTTTCAGGGCTTTCAGTAAGGTCCTGGGGCTTCTGTACAAAATATCACAAACACAAATCAACAGAGACAGAACAAACAAACAGAGTGCCAAACACCACAGTTTTTCCCTTCTCAGTTCTGCTCCATCCCAGCTGTGCTCAGGTTTTTATCTGTCATTAGTTCCACCTTGTTCTGCCCACCTCTTATGTCCTTCCTTTTCCTGTCTTTGGCAAGTCCCTCCCACTGTGGGATTCAAAGGTTCTGTTTCTTTTCTTTTTTTTTTTTAAAGCAATTGGGGTTAAGTAAGTTGCTCAAGGTTACACGGCTAGTCATTTGATTTATGCGTGGGTGCTCATTTTCTGAGGCCGGATCTGATCTCGGGTCATCCAAACTCCGAGGCCGGGGCTCTTACTCACTGCGCCACCTAGCCGCCCCTTTAGGGAAATTGGGGTTAAGTAACTTGCCCAAGGTTACACGGCTAGGTTTTTGTTTGTGTGGATTAAGTGTCGGAGGCCGGCTCCGAACTCAGGTCTTTCTGATTCCAGGGCCGGCGCTCTATTCACTGCGCCACCTAGCCGCCCCAAAGGTTCTGTTTCTTAACAAAGACTTGATATAATCAGGACAAGATGCAAAATAAATAACTGAAACAAGGTGCTAAGTACTTCTTTGCTTACCATTACAATGGTCATCATCAAAGATCCACTGAACATGGTTATGTTTGTTACATGTTCTAATAAATGAATATTGTAGATATAGGGATGGGGGAAAACATTACTGAAAGGGATGTAAGACAGTATTTATTGCACTATTTTGAAAAACTGAGTTCCATTTTTACCATCAGGAAACAACAAACAAAATGGTATCTTATTTTTTTTTTTAAATCTTTGTCAGTTGTGCAATGGTAAAGATGTGGTCCATTGTTGAAAAATGTTTGTGAAAGCCTGCTTGTTCTCTCCTAATTCCCTCATCAAGGATGCCCTCAATTTTTTTTTAAATCAGTAGGAAAGTGGGTAAATAAGTTGATAAGGCCCAAGTATCCTTTCCTGTTTTTAGATTCCTTAAAAATATACTTCAATACCTTCACAACCATAACACAACTATATCAAGCAGTAATAATAGTAATAATATTAGCAAAAATAATTTTTATAACACTTTAAAATTTTCAAAGTGCTTTACATATGTTATCTCATTTGATCCTCACAACAACACTGGGAAGTAGGTGCTATTATAATCTCCATTTTACTGAGGCAGTTAGAGGTTAAGTGACTTGCTCACATCCATTTAGCTAGAAACTGTCTGAGGAAGGTCTCAAATTCAAGTCTCTCTGACTCCACATATAGTACTCTTTCCCTTGCACTACCTAATTACCTCTCCTCAATATATAATTAGCATACTTCATATATATACATATGTACATAAATATTAATAAAATCAATCCAAATTCAGTTGTATTTCCTTGGTTCTCCTTAGTACAATTTCTTCTTTCTGACTGTGGGTGAGCCCAATGTTCTTGATAGAAAATGACAGCTTATTGTAATAATCCTTTATAAATCTTTTTCAAGTATCTTCTGTTTGTATTTTTCTTTGTATTTTCATCCTTCACTTCCCCTGGGATGTCTTTATCCAGTTACAGGGTAAAATCAGTTTTACCATCCATTGCCTCTCTTTGTTTTGTGAGACTATACTGCTAATAATCATCCATCATATTTCGTCATTAGATGTTATAAATGAGTTTATAGTCTAACCTATTGGCAGCTATCCTTCTCCATTTGTCAAGTAAGTAAAATACTTGCTGACTGAGGTGATTTCTGAATTCTTTTTGGAATTATTCTTGTTGCAATTAATTTACATGTTTTTAACTTTCAGATAAAATTGTTGTAGTTGTAGATACTATAATCAGTATCATTTCTTTTGTCTATTTCCTGTTTTAAAAATTTTCGATAACTTGTATAAATCATTCACTTTTAATTTTTCTTACTTGTATATCTTATATTTATTTCTTGTTACTATTCTTTCTTCTTGTTTATTATAACTTCTAATCTTAACTATGATGAATTGATGGTGCACAGATGGCCAACTCAGGGATAATTCCCATAAGACTTTTCCTGTCTGTAAATAGTAAGAAGTTTTATTCTTGTGATCTTGTTTGATCCTTAACTTTTTCAGTGTCTGCCATTTTTAAAAATTAAGTTTTTTTTAACATAAAAAATAAGGGGCTTCTATAGAAGGAATTATAATGAGAAAAAGAAGGCCTTTCATGTGGTGAGAATATAGGCTTAGTATAGAGACCAGTGGTATCAGAAATATGTAAAAAATACCTAGAGAAAGAATACCAGTCATGTTGGAAGCTTCACCTCTGAAGGACATATAAGAGAATATGGGCCAGAATCACACAGGATAAGAAGGCATTGATGTTTTGTGAAGCACATTAATAAAAGGATTATACATACAATTGAAATATCAGGTTCATTGAAGTATAAGTTAAAGAAATAGTATAATAAATTACAAATTACCATATCTGATGGTCCAAGGGTAGGCCTTACATGAGAGCAACCAAGCATGCTTTTAAGAACCTAAAGTTGACCTTTAAGCCTTCATATTCTTCTCAATCACCTTTATACTTTGTACTGATAGTCAGACATTGATGAGATAAGGTACCTTTAAATTCATTTCGCTCAATCCCCCAATATATTTTCTAACTAAAACCAATAGAAAATATTTTGAACAGCTATGAAATATATTGATAAAATATTTTCTGTAGGATGTGCATGAGTGATTATGAATAGATTATATGTTCTATCCTATGAGTCCATGTTTAGTCATTACAGACTCCATTTATACCTTTCATTCTTGAAAAAGTAAATTTTATAGAATGGTTCATAGAGTGTTGGTTCAGTAAGGGGATGAAAGGTTGTGTTTGTGGCTTTTCCTAAGTTCTCAAAGAGTACCAAGAGAACAAGAAGATGATGAATTGATTTAAAATTGAATTGGATTTGAGTGAGCAAGGGGTCTGCAAAGTCACCAGCCTCACTTTGTCCTCCAGAGTTATGAGGAAAATTGGAGATGGCCCAGGATGCAAGGAGAGCCCTTGACTTTTTTTTTTAAAGCAATTGGGGTTAAGTAACTTGCTCAAGGTTACACGGCTAGTCATTATTTATGCGTGGGTGCTCATTTTCTGAGGCCGGATCTGATCTCGGGTCATCCAAACTCTGAGGCCAGCGCTCTTACTCACTGCTCCACCTAGTCGCCCCTTTAGGGCAATTGGGGTTAAGTAACTTGCCCAAGGTTACACGGCTAGGTTTTTTTTTTTTTTGTTTGTGCGGATTAAGTGTCGGAGGCCGGCTCCGAAATCAGGTCCTTCTGATTCCAGGGCCGGCGCTCTATTCACTGCGCCACCTAGCTGCCCCTAGCCCTTGACTTTTTAAAGCTAAGATCTTTTCAAGTTCTTACTTTGAGTGAGGTAATGCCCATTCAGTGAATAGGCCTCTTTACGAAGTGAATCTAGGTATGGCTCCATTAATTAAAAAAAAAAGATCAAAATGGGAGGGAAAAACCCTCAGGGCTGCTGGCCAAAAAAGAGACAGGAAATGCACTCAATCTGAGCCAGGAGGGCCCCAAAATAACCACTAAGTGGTGCTGGGGTCAGGATCTATTGTGCAATCAATGAGATCCAGTGTGAATTGGCTTTAAGGCATGGTCTTGGAGAAAGAAATCTAGCCAGTAAACTCCTAGCTAACTAGGAAGATTTTGGCTATCAAGCTTCCCTTCCTTTGGGCAGAACACCCTCAGGTAAGGGTATGATTCAGAGGAGAGGGGAAGAGAGCAGAGGGGAAAAGAGGAGAGTATGAGCTGAGTTGCCCAACTGGAGCTGGCCATCTGGTTCCCTATTCCAGCAGCTTGGACTACTTGCAGGTTGTGGTTTGTCCTTTGATCTGGAAGAGGACAATGACATCAACTTTCAGTTGAATTGAATTTGAGTGAGGGAGGACTGTCCAAAGTTACCAGCCTCACTTTCTCCTCTGAAGCCATCTGGATTCAGTGGCCAGATATCTATTAGGATGACTGAACGTGTTCCAGGATCCAATGGGATATCTTGGTCTTTTTAAGCTAAAGGAATGAAAAGTGAACTATCAGTGTGACCTCCACCATTAGGTACCTACTGTTGTTATTCTAATAGTAGGGACAAGATTGTAGAAAAAGTAAAATATAATTTTATTCAGTATAGTGTTAATAAAAGCATAAGATAAGCAACTTGAAAAGTGTTTATTGATAGGATGCTGGTAGATATTGCTTTGTCTAAGTTGTTAATTTCATTGTTGTTGCCCTAAACCTATAAATAGGGTAATAATTTTTGTCATTGTGTAAAATGTTTAATGTTTTAGCCCTCAAATTTCTTTTAATAGTGGAATTTAAAAAATAGATTGGATTAAGCATTTATTTAATAAATAAGTTTTAACCTGAGATTGAAACCTAGATATTTACTTAAGACTTTCTTCATTGGTAGAGAGAATGATAAATATCCCATGTCTTCCATTTCCATATTCTTGAGGAATAGAGTTGATAAGAGTTTGGAAGCAGTAAGGGACAGAAGACTCCTTTTTGGGGTGGAGTCCAGATTCAAGAGTGAGCTTGAACTTTTTAGATCTAGTCAACCTTCAGGGAGAAGTCCCTGGAGGGAAAGAAAGACCTTGGGAAGAAGTCAGCTAGCAACTCTACTATGCCCCTATTTCTAGTTTGCCTCACTAAAGACTTAAGGCAATTTTCCCTTGAGTAAGAATGGAAATTCTGTCTGTGTTGCTGTTTCTTTCTCTGTTTCTCTGTCACTGTCTCTGTCTGTCTCTCTGTCTCTGTCTGTTTCTATCTCTCCCACCGTCTCCCTCCCTCTATCTCTTATTGAGATAGTTCACTGATATTGTGAGAACTTATTCCTTTTTTTTTTTTTTTGGTCTGGTACACCCTAATCTGTGTAATTTCTATTGACTTTTACTTTGGATAAATGAATTTATTTACTATTCAGTATTTATCATGGTCTCTATATAACGAAAATATGATGAGAAGGAAGTCAAGTTTCTAGACACAACTTGGGTTACTCCTACCCTCTTATAGGATGGTAACCAGGAAAAAAAAGACTTAAATCTGAAAATTATTTGCCCTAATAATCTTTAGGATTACAGATAGATTTCATTCTAGACTAACAGTCCCTTTCTGAGGCAAGCATAATGGCTAGACTCATGACCCTAATCTCCTACTCCCTTCCTGACATGGATAAATGTCTCCTTTGGAGAGTGGTATTTGAGATTCCAAAGATATATGTTTACTCTTCCTCCAGGTCAAATATAGACAAACTTATGTGGACATATGTATAATCTGCATTGGCAACACATATGCCTTACAAACGTATGATTCAGAAGTCTCAGAAGTCTCATACAAATGTATGAATTCAGAAGTATAAATTTTATAGGCACTTTCTTAAAAATAACTACTCTTTAATTGTGTGTGGAAAAGTCTATGTAGGAAAGAATAACAGAGTCATTGTAGGGGCAAAAAAGAAATAAAATCCAAATAAATGTATTTTCTAATAGTTTAAGCTATTGCTAATGTTTATGTTTTAATGTGAATTATAATGCTTATATAATGAATTTGTCGATTTCTGAAGTCATGAACATTTCAACTTGCAAATTCTCGTGCTAAATGAATATGCAAATGTTGTTAAGATGATTCTCTACTGGGTTAATTTTGCTTAAAAAAACATGAACACTATAATCATAATAGGACTAGTCAGAATTAGTTCTAATAAATACAGCAACAAAGATAAATATTAAAAGAAATACAAACAATTTGAAGGAAGGAAGGATGGAAAAAAGCACTTATGAAACATGTTGGTTCTTATGTTCCAAGAACTTTATGAAGTATTAGAGATATAAAAAGAAAAATAAGAATTTTTTTCTCTTCTAGAGAAGCTTATATTCTAACTAGTAGAGAGAATCTACTATATATTAGCAAAACTCTTTATGTTAACTTTTGGTTGACCTATGAATTTTGCATTATCAAACACAAATTAGCAGAGGACGGACCTGAGTCAATAGTCACTAGCTCTGAAATACACATATAATAGGAGGATTCAGGCAAACGTTGAATGGCAAAATTCAGAGTTTCTAAGACTGCAGGAAAAACAAATACAAAAACTAAGAAGTACTTAGGGTACATCAGAGTATCAGCTTCTCAGGTCAGGGAGTCTGGAGTGGATCTACCCATCATCATTAGGGAAATGGAAGGGGTCTTAAGGGTATGGTAAGGGAATTTAGCTTTACTGACAAATATGGAGATGAGGGTTATATGCCCAAGTAAAAAGTGATGGTGGTGCACTCAAACACACACACACACACACACACACACACACACAAACATGTATACAAACAAATACACATATGTATGTGTGTGAATGTGTGTGTGTGTGTGTGTGTGTGTGTGTGTAATTGAGGTTAAAACAATCTGAATGGTAGTGGTTAAATTTTAAATTTAAATGAGTCATTGATCTGATATGTTTAAATCCAAGTATAAAAATTAGAGGCAGCCATTGATTGCAGAAAATGAAAATACAAAACAGGTATGCTCAAGTTAAGGCTGAAGAGAGTTATAGAAAAAAGGCTTCAGAATCACAAAAATAGTTTTTTTGGGATATATTTGGGGAAAATGAGAGTTAGAGAAGAAATAAGGCTTCTGTTTTATATGGATGTGATGTTGACAAAAGACAGAGCCTCCCAATTATTATTTTGCTTCTGTTTTCTCTGTCAAAGAAAATAATCTGTAAACTAGAAAGGATGAAACAAAAATGAGTAATGATAAGTTGACTCTTAAGATAGGGTTACCAGAGGCTAGGTGGCCTGAATAGAGCGCTGGCCTAGAGTCAGGAGAACCTGAGCTCAAATATGGTCTCAGACACTTGACATACTGACTAGCTTTGTGACCTTGAGCAAGTCACTTAACACCAATTGCTTTCCAAAAAGCAATATATATATATATATATATATATATAGTGTTACCTTGGGGGTGGAGCCAAGATGGCAGAGTAGAAGTCCAAATGGCATGAGCTCCCACTCCAATCACTTCCAATACATGGAAAAATATTATTCTAAACAAACACAAAGTGACAGAGAGAAACAAATCTTCCACTGAAGACAAACTGGCAGGCCAATAGGAAGGGGCTATCACACTGGGCTGGAAGCTGAGCACAATCCCACTTGATTCACATGATTCAGGCTCCAGGGCAGCCCTGAACAATGGCTATCATAGCAGACTTCAGGAGAGTGAATTACCAACAGTTGTGGTGGCTTCCGGACTTCTCAACCCAGAAAAGCCAAAGACCATAAAAACCAAAAACCATAAGAGGTCAATGTGGAATTCTGTTTGAACAGGAAGGGATGGAAGAGCATGATCTGGTCCCTGCCCCCAGGGTGAGAAGAGATGAAGGTGTGGTGGTGTAGCAGCAAGCACCCCAATATCCCCAGGGTGACTGCCAACACAGGTTCTTAGATCTGCTTTTCAAAAGGAAAGCAACTCAAAATGGGTCAAACAAACACACATTACCTAGTTCAGGGGGAAAAAGTCAGCACCCCAAACTTCAGAGTTACAGAACTTACAGATCAAACAGACAGGCTTCCAAACTGTCCAACCATTATATCAATACCAAATCACAGTTACCAGAGAGGGAAGCATCAACATCTGGGTTTTCAAAGCCGGGGGGCTCTCAACAACGGCTTCCCAGAGTCTCATCTGGTCAAATCACACAACACTTCTCAAAGTGAGCCCCAAAGCAAAGCCCCTCATCAGGGCCTATATAGCCTTCTCCTGGCTCAGAGAATGTAAAAACCTTCTTGACCCACAGCCCAATCACAAAGTATCAAGGTGTGGGCTTTCCTGAAAAACAGGCCTCCCACCACAAGCTCCAGGTGCACTTAAGCTAGGGGCAGGGAAGATCTTTAAATTTGCAATTCCATTACATTACAGGTGGCTGTGCCACATGGCTGCCTTAGGAGTTCCTAACCTGGAGATAGTAGGGGGACCAACTGACCAGTCAGAGGGTAATCCCTCTTTCTGTAACCTGCTTGGATCTGGATTGCAGTCATGGGTGGTGGTCCTAGGGTGTGTGGCCACTGAGACAGAGCTTGTGGGGGCTGTAGAGATAGCACCCTCCTAATATCTCTGGAAGCTGCAAAAACACCAGCAATTTGGGACAAAGCTCTCTTCATTCTGGAAGCAAATTCTACTGTGGCAAAGAGCTCAAAAGTAAAGTAACTGGCTGCCAATATGAGCAAGCAGACGAAGCACAAAAAGACCATAGAATACTTTTTTTGGAGACAGAAAGGATAAACGCATAGAGTGGGAAGAACACAGTGAAGTCAGAACTCTGCATCAAAAGACTCCAAGAAAAATATGAACTAGTTACAGACCATGGAGGAGCTCAAGAAGGATTTTGAAAATCAAGTGACAGAAGTGGAGGAAAAATTGGTAAGATAAATGGAATGATGCAAGAAAATCATGAAAAGTGAGTCAATAGCCTGCTAAAGGACACCTAAAACACACAGAAAAAAAATAACACCTTAAAAAACAGACTAGGGGCTGAGCCAAGATGGCAGAGTAGAAACAGCATGTCCAAGCCATTCTACCCCTGATGACCTCCAAACTATGTAAAAGGGGACTCTGAACAACTTCTGGAACCCCAACACCCACAGAATGACACAGAGAAGCTAACCTCCCAATGAGGACAACCCAGCAGCCCTGCAGGAAGGACCAGCACAGCATTCTGGGAGCCGGCAGCACCCAACATAGACATGCCAAGGAGAAAGTGAGAGGTTAGTGCCCTATGGACTTTGGGACCAGTATTTGGGGAACACATCGGCTTCCTACCCTGGGGGCTAGAAGCTGCTGAGGAGACACGCCATTTTGTAGTTTTCAGAGGCAGCACCAGCTCTTGGCCTGCGAACTGTAAGGAGATCCAGCAATCAGTCTTGGGGGGTAATCGCTCTTGCTTTAACCTCCCTGGATCTGGATTGTGATCGGGGGTGGAGGTCGTGGGTGGGTTTCCAGAAGAGGACTGTGAGGTCAGAAATCCTGCTCCAAAAGCCCCAAAGGAAAATACGAGCGGATTGCAGGCCATAGAGGACCTTAAGAAGGACTTTAAAAATCAAATAAGAGAAGTGGAGGAAAAATTGGAAAGAGAAATGAGAAGGATGCAGGAAAAGTATGAAATGAGGGTCAACAGCCTGGCTGAGGAAAACAACACTTTAAAAAAATAGACTAACTCAAATGGCAAAGATGGCCCAAAAGGGCAATGAGGAGAAGAATGCCTTAAAAAGTCAAATTTGCCAGATGGACAAAGAATCTCAAAAGTTCACTGAGGAGATTCATTCCCTCAGAGTTAGACTGGAGCAAATGGAAGCTAATGATTTTATGAGAAATCAAGAAGATGTTAAATAGATCCAGGAGAGATAATCTAAAAAATTATTGTACTACCTGAAACCACAATCAAAGAAAGAATATAGAAAACATCCTTCAAGAAATTCTCAAGGAAAATTGCCCAGGTGTTTTAGAACCAGAGGGCAAAATAGAGATTGAAAGAATCCACTGATCACCTCCTGGAAAAAGATCCCAAAAAGAAAACTCCTAGGAATATTGTAGCCAGGTTCCAGAATTCCCAGATAAAGGAGAGAATATTACAAGCTGCCAGGAAGAAACAATTTCAATATTGTGGAAACACAATCAGGATAGCACAAGATCTGGCAGCTTCTACACTGAGGAATTGAAGGGCATGGAACATGATATTCTTCAGGTCAAAGGACCTGGGATTAAAACCAAGAATCACCCACCCAGCAAAACTCAGTATCATGTCTCAGGGGAAAATTTGGTCATTCAGTGATAGAAAACTTCCAAGCATTCTTAAGGAAAAAACCAGAGTTGAATACAAAATTTGACATTCAGATACAGGAAGCAAGAGATGCTTGAGAAGATACACAGGAAAAGAAACCACTATGGACTTATCAAAGTTGAACTATTTGCATTCCTACAGGGAAAAACAATAACTGTAACTGATAAAACTTTTCACAGTATGGAAATAGTTGAAGAAGGGCATATGGGAATATGAATACATAAGTGAAGGTGTCTATATATGTTTTCAGGTATACATAGATAGAGGGCTCAGGTCGAATTTAATAGGAAGGGATGATACTTAAAAATTGAGGTTAAGAGGTGAGAGAGTAATGTGGTGAGGGGGAATGGGGAGAGACAATGGGGTGAACCATCTCATGTAGAGGAGGCAGGGGAAGGTGGTTGCAGGGGAGGGGAGGAACAGGAAGGCAAAAAGGCAAAACATTATTCTCATTGAATTTGGACCAGGGAGAAAATTACATGCATACTAAATAGGGTGTCCCACCCTACAGGAGCATGGGGGGAAGGGGATAGGAGAAGGTGGTGGAGGGGAGGTCAGGCTGGGGGAAAGGGAAGTTGGAAGTACCCTCTCTTGAAAAGGGACAGGATCAGGGGAGTGGACCAGGTGGTAGGTGGGATGGGAGGGAGGGGAATATAGTCAATCTTTTACAATATATCTACTATGGTAATGTTTTGCATAGCTACACATGTACAGCATATACTGAGTTGCTTATCTTCCTTTTAAAATCAAAATTTTTAAAAATATATAAATGCTATAACTAATACTACTTTGCATAGAATTGGGAGATAAGATGTGCAGGCAATGGGGCTCAGGGATTCACCTCACCCTACTGAAAAAGTCGAAGGAGGTATGGGAGAAGAGATTGGAGAGAGCAGATTGGTTGAGGGGATATCCTGTATTACTGTCATTCTGTGGTGGTGGGTAGGGGAAAATGGGGAAAAATTGTAACTCAAAATCTGAAGGAAATGAATGATGTAACCAAGAATTTAATTTAATAAATTTAATAAAGCATTCGGAAAAATAGATAAATAAATAAATAAATAGATAGATAGATAAATAAATAAATAAATAAGAAATAGACTTTATATATCTATCTCTGCCTCCCACCCCTCTTTGTGACAAAAAACAGTTAAGCAAATGAAAATAACACACTGCTGACACCTTATCTACACCCCAATAACCCCATTTAATCTGCTGAGAGAAAAAAATCAGTCTTCTGATTAATATTCATTATTTACCTTCATCTGAATTGTCTTTAGTATTTTTCTTTCCATGATACATGTCTCTTAATTCTGCTTTCTTCACTCTACAGAAGTTCATACACATCTTCCCTAATTTCTCTGAGTAACTCAAATTTCTTGTTTCTTCCACAAAAATTGCCATTAGTAACCTCAATCCTTCTTTGACCTCATTTTGTTACATGCCTTGTAAACAGACAGTTGGGTCAAAGGGTTCAAATAGTAACTTTTCTTGAAATGTTCCAAATTGTTGTAATGGTTGGACCAGTGCACAGCTCTACCACCAGTGTATTTTAGCTCCTGTCTTAAAACGTCATTGTTGGTTTGTTTTTTTTTTCTCCCCACGTCATCAGTATTGTTAAATGTCCATTTAAGAGAAATGATTTCCTGCAACTTTTTTTTTTGTTAATTGCATTTCTTAATTCTGAAGGTCATTTGTTCATATCTTTTGCACACTTAGGTAAGAAATGGTTTTTAGTCTCGTATTTTTGTATGTTTCCTATAGAAGATTTTATTTGGTTATTTAATTAAACTATTTAATTAAACTATTTTTCCCAATCTAGTTTCTCTTGGATTTGTTTGTACACATGTATTTTAATTTTATACCTTTATCATTTGGTTTAGAATTTTCCTGCTTATAATTGTGAAAGGGATTTCCTTTCATTCTCCTGATCTCACCCCATGTGTGGGTATTATTGGCCTGATGCTTTAAGAAAATAATCCATTTGTAACTTATTTTGGAAATAAATGCTGATCTGAACATTTTCTGCCAAACATGATCAGTTTTCCAAGTAGTTTTTTGCCAAATAAGGAGGGCCACAGTTTTTAACAGTAGGTACTGAATGGATGACTAGCATTAACCTTAAAAGTTAATACCAGAGTGGTATTAAGAGATATACGTAAGGTGGAACTCATTCTGTAAGGGAGAAAAGTTAGTAGAGCTGTGACCCTGGAAGGAAACTTATGAAGCAACAATGGGCCTATATCATAAGATCTGGAAAGAGTTTCATTCTGTATTTGGAATTTGGACTGAAAAATGAAATGGTTTTGGAAAATTTATAATGCTGGGTGTCCAGTTACAAGTAACATGCTTTCCACATCAAGCCTGCTGTTCTCAATATACGGCTGGTACAACCACATATATAAGTAGCTTAAAATGAGATCCTGGTTTGTAGCATGGGTGAGCTCTTCAGCAATGATCTGTCTGAGGACTATTTAACTTCTTGTGCATTTCTGAAAGCTTATGGGAAACTTCATAGAAGTAGGTAGTAGGCCATGTATGGAAAAGGCGTGTTTGATAATTTCCATTTCCACGATGGTAATTTTCTAGGTTACAAATTCCATTAGTAGTTGATGTTAACTTTTCCATTTTCACCTGTACCTTAGCCACATTTTCCAAGGTGTCATGAAGTTCCTTGTACAACATCTCAAGTTCCTCATTAAATTTGGAACGTACCTTTTGAGAATGAAAGCGAGAAGGAATGCTGTTGCATTCTAGTTCTACCTTGTCTTCAGTAAGTGCACTGATTTTGATGTTTCGTATTTTATTTGCAACAGAAAACCCCATATTGTTGAGAGTCTCCCATTTTGATAATAAATTGCGCCAGTCTGCAGCATTGTCCTTAATTTTTCTTCCACTGACAGATAAAAGAGTTCTTTTGGAAGTAACCAGGCCAGAGTTCTTCAAATCTGTGACTTTAAAGCCCAAGATTCAGCCTGCCACAAGCTAGAGGAAGTTGGAAGGAAGATCGATTTTCAAGCATTCTTGACGAAAAAACCAGAGCTGAACAGAAAATTTTACTTTCAAAGAAGCAAGAGAAGCATGAGAAAGTAAACAAGAAAAAGAAATCATAAGGGATTTATTGAAGTTGAACTATTTACATTCATACATGGAAAAATGATAATTGTTAACTCATAAGATTTTCTCAGTAGGAGGATAGTTGAAGGGAATATATATGTGTATATATATATGTATATGTATATATGTATATATATACATACATATATATGTATGTATAGGAGGGTGTATGTGTACATAAATATATGTGAATGTGGGCACATGTATGTCCATGTATACATAAACAGAGGGCACAGGATGAGTTGAATATGAAAGGATGATATTTAAAACATAAAATTAAGAGGTGAGAGAGGAATTTGTTGGGAGAAGGAGAAAGGGAGATATAGATTAGGTTAAATTATCTCATATAAAATAAGCAAGAGAAAATTGTTACAATGGAGGGGGAGAGCAGGAATGTGAAAGGGAATGGGACAACCATATTCTCATTGAATTTGCCTTAAGGAGGGAATAACACACACACTTAATTTGGTATCATACCCTACATTAAAATAGGGGGGGTGGAGGATAAGAGGGGACAATAATAAAAGGGAGGGCAAATTGGGGGAGAGGGTAGTTAGAAGCAAGCGTTTTTGAAAAGGTATAGGGTCAAAGGAGAAAATAGAATAAGTGGGAAGAAGGATAGAATGGAGGGAAATATAATTAGTCTTGCACAATATAACTTCTATGGAAATGATTTGGGTAACTACAAGTGTACAACCTATATTGAATAGCTTATATTCCCAGTAGGGGCAGGTGAGGAGAGAAGAAGAAAAAAAAAACTGGAACTCAAAGTTTTAAAAAACAAATATGTTAAAAAATTGTTTTTTACATGCAACTGGGAAATAAAATGTACAGGCACTGGGGTATAGAAATCCATCTTGCCCTGCTAGAAAGTTAAGGGGATAGTGGGGGCGGGGTATAAGAGAGAACAGATGGGGAAAGGGGCACTCAGTAGTTTTGCTATTTTGGGGGTCAGGGTAGGGGAAAGATGAAAAAATTGTAACTCAAATCTTGTGGAAATAAATGTTGAAAACAAAAAAAATTAATTAATTAAGAATATATATAGGGATATATATATATATATATATATATGAGGGAGGGTTATAAGAGTGACCCTTAATGTGATGTAATCATGAGGCCCAGAAGAACTACATTCCAAGATATTAAAAACTAACCTATGTTATTTATTAAATGATTATTAATTGATAGGCACCATGTGATTCCTTTCAAATATCCTGAGAAAGAGATGTAACTTAGGACTAAAAAAATGAAAAATATTATCCTAATTTTTAAAAAAATTGAGAAGAAACTATAGCCTATAAAGCAAAAATCATGGCATAAATTCATGTAAAAAAGTTGTAATTCATTATTTTTTTATTTTAACAAATGCTTTATTAATTTCTGGTTTACAATATTCATTTCAGCCAGATTTTGAGTTACAATTTTTCCCCATTTTTCCCCTACCCACAACCCCAGAATATCAGTCCCACAAGATATCCCCTCATACAATCTTCTCTCTCCCATATCTTCTTCCATACCACCTTAAACATTGCCATTAGCGCAAGGTGAATCACTGTGCCCCAATGCCTGAACATCTTATCTCCCAATTACATGTAAAATAGTATTAATAATAGTGTTAATATACATTTGAAACATTTGATTTTAAAACTTCGAATTTCAGATCCATTGCCTTCCTCCCTTGTCGCCCACTCTATCTGGGAAGATAAGCAATTCATTATGTGTTGTACATGTATATCTATGCAAAACATTACCATAGTAGATATATTATCAAAGAGTGCTTATATTTCCCTCCCACCCATCCCACCCCCCACCTGGTCCACTCCCTACTTTGATCCTGTCCCTCTTTGAAAGTGGGTACTTCCAACCTCCCCTCCTAACAGAATGCCCTCCCCTCCATCACCCCCCTTCTCATTCCCCTACCCCTACTCTCCTGCAGGGTGAGATATCCCATTTAGTGTGTATGACATTCTCTCCCTGAGCCAAATTCAATGAGAATTTGGTTTTGCCGTTTTGCCTTCCTGTTCTTCCCCTCCCCTGCAACTACTTCCCCTTGCTTCTTCTACATGAGATAGTTTACCCTACCCTGTCTCTCCTTAGCTGCTCTTGCCACTTTCCTCTCCCAGCTCTTAACTTCACCCCTTAAGTATCATCCCTTCCCACCAAATTCAACCCATGCCCTCTATCCATGTATACCTGTAAGCATATATACACACATTCGCATATGTATTCATATGCCCATATACCCTTCTTCAATTATTTTCATACTGAGGAAGGTTTCATTAGTCACAATTATTGTTTTTCCCTGTAGGAATGTAAATAGTTCAATTTTCACAAGCTCTTTTTGAATTCTTTTCCCTGATTACCTTCTCAAACATCTCTTGCTTCTTGTGTCTCAATGGCAAATTTTCTATTCAACTCTGGTTTTTTCCTCAAGAATGCTTGAAAGTCCTTTATTCTACTGAATGACCATATTTTCCCCTGAAACAAGATACTCAGTTTTGCTGGGTAAGTGATTCTTGGTTTTAATCCCAGCTCTTTTAACCTCTGGAATATCATATTCCGTGCCCTTCAATCCCTCAGTGTAGAAGCTGCCAGATCCTGTGCTACTCTGATTGTCTTTCTAAAATTTTGAAATTGTGTCTTCCTGGCTGCTTGTAGTATTTTCTCCTTGATCTGGGAATTCTGGAACCTGACTATAATATTCCTAAGAGTTTTCTTTTGGGGATCCTTTTCAGGAAGCGATCTCTGGATTCTTTCAACCTCTATTTCCCCCTCTGGGTCTAAAACATCAGGCCAATTTTCCTTGAGAATTTCTTGAAGGATGATTTCTAGGTTCTTTCTTTGATCGTGGCTTTCAGGTAGACCAATCATTTTTAAATTATCTCTACTGGATCTATTTTGAAGGTCAGTGGTTTTTCCCATGAGATATTGTACATTGCTTTCTATTCTTTCATTTGTTTGGATCTGTTTAATAGCATCTTGATTTCTCATAAAGTCACTAGCTTCCATTAGCTCCAGTCTAACTCTGAAGGAATGAGTCTCCTCAGTAAGCTTTTGAGATTTTTTTTCCATCTGGCAAATTCGACTTTTTAAGGCATTCTCCTCATTGCCCTTTTGAGGCCCCTTTGCCATTTGAGTTAGTCTATTTTTTCTATTTAAACAAATGCTTTATTAACTTCTGTTTGACATCATTCATTTCTACCAGATTTTGAGTTACAATCATTTCCCCCCTGCTGTTTTTCCCCTACCCACCCTCCCAGAACAGCAGTCCCACAAGATATCGCTTCCTCCAATCTGCTCTCTCCCTTATCCTCTCCCACACCCCCTTCGACCTCTCCATTAAAGGAAGGTGAAACTTTGTGTCCCAATGCCTGCACATCTTATCTCCCAATTACAAGCAAAAGAGTATTAATAATAGTATTTATATATATTTGATACATTTCATCTTAAGACCTGGGATTTCAGATCCATTTCCTTCCTCCCTTGTCACCCATTCCCTCTGGGGAAATAAGTAATTCAGTATATGTTGTACATGTCTAGCTATGCAAAACATTATCATAGTAGATATATTGTACAAGGCTGGTTATAATTCCCTCCCCCTCATCCCATCCCCCACCTGGTCCATTCCCCACTTGATCCTGTTCCTCTTCCATAGTGGGAACCTCCAACCTCCCCTCCCCCCAAGTATGCCCTCCCATCCGTCATCCCTCTTCCCCTCCCACTTCGCCCAATTCTGCTGTAGGTTGAGTTGCCCCACCAAGTATGTATGTCATTCTCTCCCTGAACCAAATTCAATGAGAATGTGGTTTGGCCTTTTTGCCTTCCTATTTTCCTCCTCCCCTGCAACTACTTCCCCATGCTTCCTCTACATGAGATACTTTACCCCACCCTGTCTCTCCCCATCTCTTCCTGCCACTTTCCTCTCTCACCTTGAAACTTCACCCCTTGAGTATCCTCCCTTCCCAAAAATTCAACCTAGGCCCTCTATCCATATATAACTGTAACCATATACACACACATTCACATATGTATTCATATGACCACACCCCCTTCTTCCATTATTTTCATAGTGAGAAAGATTTCCTCAGTTACAGTCATTGTTTTTCCATATAGGAATATAAATAGTTCAACTTTGATAAATTCCTCTTGATTTCTTTTCCATGATTACCTTCTCAGTCATCTCCTGCTTCTTGCTTCTGGATGTCAAATTATCTAATCAATGCTGGTTTTTTCCTCAAGAGTGCTTAAAGGTCCTCTTTTCAACTGAATGACCATATCTTCCCCTGAAACAAAATACTCAGTTTTGCTGGGTAGGTGACCCTTGGGTTCATTCTCAGTTCTTTTGCCCTCTGGAATATCATATTCTATGTCCTTCAATCCCTCAGTGTAGAAGATGCCAAGTCCTGGGCTATTCTGATTGTGTTTACACAATATTGAAATTCTTTCTTCCTGGATGCTTGTAGTATTTTCTCCTTGATCTGGGGATCTGGAACCTGGCTATAATATTCCTAGGACTTTTCTTTTTGGGATCTTTTTCTGGAGGTGTTTGGTGGATTCTTTCAACCTCTATTTTGCCCTCTGGATCCAAAACATCAGGGAAATTTTCCTTGAGAATTTCTTGAAGGCTGATTTCTAGGTTCTTTCTTTGATCATGGCTTTCAGGTAGTCCAATAATTTTTAAATTGTCTCTCCTGGATCTATTTTCCAGGTCAGTGGTTTTTCCCATGAGATATTTCACATTGCCTTCTAGTCTTTCATTTGTTTGGATCTGCTTAACAGCATCTTGATTTCTCAGAAAGTCATTAGCTTCCATTTGCTCCAGTCTAACTCTGAAGGAATGAATCTCCTCAGTGAACTTTTGAGATTCTTTTTCCATCTGGCAAATTCGACTTTTTAAGGCATTCTTCTCCTCATTGCCCTTTTGGGCCTCCTTTGCCATTTGAGTCAGTCCATTTTTTAAGGTGTTGTTTTCCTCAGTCAGGCTGTTGACCCTCATTTCATACTTTTCCTGCATCCTTCTCATTTCTCTTTCCAATTTTTCCTCCACTTCTCTTATTTGATTTTTAAAGTCCTTCTTAAGGTCCTCTATGGCCTGCAACCCGCTCATGTTTTCCCCTGGGGCTTTTGGAGCAGGACTTCTGACCTCACAGTCCTTTTCCTGCTCTATGCCCCCAAAATAGGAGTCTAGGGTTGCATTTTCTGTTTCCTTTGCCTTGGCATGTTGCCACTTAATTGCTTGACTTTTGGGCTTGTTGCCACACTATGGCTTTAAGGCCAGATAGAGGAATTTTCGTCCCGAACGTGTGGGGGGCAACTTCCGTTTCTGGCAAGCTGTAAACCCAGCCACAACTTCCACCCTAGATCACAATCCATATCCAGGGAGGTTAAAGCAAGAGCGATTACCCCCCAAGACTGATCGCTGGATCTCCCCTCAATCAATTGCAGGCCAAGAGCTGGAGCTGCCTCTGAAAACTACAAACTGGTGTGTCTCCTCAGCGGCTTCTAGCCCCCAGTGGAGGGAGCTGACCCATTCCCCCAAATACTGGTCCCAAAGTTCATAGGACACTAACCTCTTACTTTGTCTTAGGCATGTCTATGTTGATAATTCTGGAGTCGCCATGGCTGCTGTTTTTCTGGGGTTCCTCCTGCTGGCTGCTGGCCCTGCTGCCCTGGGGCTAAAACTTTGGCTTATGGGGACCTGGGCTCCTCTGGGCTGTGCTTCCTGTGCTCTGCGTGCTGCAGGCTCCCAGACCGCTGAGCTGGTCCTTCCTGCAGGGCTGCTGGGCTGTCCTCAGTGGGAGGTTACCTTCTCTGTGTTGTTCTGTGGGTGCTGGGGCTCCAGAAGTTGTTCAGAGTCCCCTTTTACATAGTTTGTGGTGAATCTGGGGGCAGAGTGGCTTGGATGAGCTGTTTCTACTCAGCCATCTTGGCTTCACCCCCCCTTAAGTTGTTATTTTCTTCAGTCAGGCTGTTGACTCTCATTTCGTACTTTTCCTTCATCCTTCTCATTTCTCTTACCAATTTTTCCTTCACTTCTCTTATTTGGTTTTTAAAATACTTCTTAAGGTCTTCTATGGTCTGTAACCCGCTCATATTTTCATTTGGGGCTTTTGGTGCAAGAGTTCTGACCTCACAGACCTCCTCCTGTTCCATGCTTTGATCCTCTTTGCCCCTAAAATAGGAACCTAATGTTGCATTATTTTTTGTTTATATTTTTTCTTTTGCCTAGGCATTTTGCCACTTAATTACTTGGTTTTTGGGATTGTTGCCGCAGTAGGACTCTGCCACCAGACAGGGGACCTTCCATCCCAAATGTGGGGTCTTCACAACTTCCGTAGGTATTAGTTGGATGGCCTCAGTAAAGCCTCCCCAAGCTGTGGCAAGTTGGATACCCACCCCAGACCTACCCCCAAGACCACAATCCAGATCCAAAAGCAAGAGCAATTAACCCCCGAGTGCTGGATCTCCCTACAGTTCGCAGACCTGGACCTGAAGCTGCCACTGAAGCTGTAAAATGGCGTCTGTGCCTTGTCTCCTCAGCCCCTTCTTGCCCCCAGGGGAAGAAGCTAAAACGTTCCCCAAATACTTCCCTTAAAGTCGATAGGGAACTAACCTCTCATTTTGCCCTAGGCATATCTGTTTTGATAATTCTGGAATCTGCATAGCTGCTGGTATTCTGGGTTCCCTCCAGTAGGCTCCTGGCCCAGCCACCCTTGGGCTAAAATTGCAGCCTGGGATCTTCTCCCAGAGCACTGCACTATGCTGTGCTGACTGCTCCCTGCAGGGCTGTTTGGCTCTCCTCAGTGGGAGTTTAGCTTCTCTGTGTAGTTCTCTGCGTGCTGGAGCTCCAGAAGTTGTTCAGAGTCCACTATTTACATATTTTGGAAGTGGGGGGGAGTACCTTGGAAGTGCTTTTTCTACTCTGCCATCTTGGCTCTGCCCCACCCCTGTATTGAATTATTGAAGAAAAAGTTAATGATATCCACAAAGGGAAACTGATCAATGATCCTCCTTAATATGTATTTTTCAATGTTATGACAGGATAACATATCCTTTTTTGACAGTAATTATATTGATATATGATATGTATGACATAAATACAATCAACATAAATTTTAGTAACACATCTGGCAAAGCCACTTATACTATTCCATTATTGACATCATGGAGAAAAGCAGGTCAAAGAGTTGAAAAGTTTAATGTACTTGTAACTAGTTCACCCAAGTAGTACTCATTAATAGGCAACTTGGAGGAATATTTATATTAGAAAACTTCTGGCAACAGTGATAGTTCCTGTTCTATTTAACATTTCCCCCTTTAAATAAAATTTAGAGATAATCATAGTTTTAATGTAGTGAAGTTCATGAAATAGTGTGAGGTCCAAAACAGTACAACCTAAAGTACAAACTACCAAGACAGAATTCTGAGCCAATGACACCTAATTAAAAGGCCAATGGGACACTCTAATGAAGTGCATCTCAAATCTTCCTCACTACTTGAGATGCCCCTTTCCTCCAGGACCTTAGTTTCATAATGTTTAATGCATGGATCATACAGAACCTCATTGTTGATAGATCTTGATCCTGATGCTCCAAAAGGGTTTATACAAAATACACAGTCCTGTTGGTTGGTAAAGGTACTGATGAGTAGACCTTTCTAGAAGTCCTATTGAACCAATGAACAGATCTGTGGGTTGCGCTGATAAACAAATGTCAAAGCATCTACTTGGACTGATGGGCTGGTAGAAAGGCAAGCCACAAGCCAGCAAACAGTTTCACTTGTTTGCCTTATGCTCAAGGCTATCTCCCCATGTTTGCCAGTAAATGGATAAAAAGGAATGGATGGGCAACAAAAATAGTTTGAGAACTTTCCATGATGTTGAGTCATCTCCACCATGTTGTGTTTGCTTACCACAACAAGGCAAAAACAAGGGTGTAGTTCCTTTAAATCGCTTTCTAGGATTAAGAAAGTGAACTTAAAATTTGAAGTTCACAGTCCTGGGGCTTAATATATAGAATTTAGAATGATTATTCCTATGGGATCATATCAAACTAATTAATATTGATTGGGACAAAAATAGTGGTTTAATTAAGCATCTATCACAATAATTAGTATCCATTTTTTCAGGTTATAACAATTGGTTGAATATAATAAGATGATCTGAGATTGATTTAGAATGAACATGTCACAATCAACTATAAGATCCCAATTTAGTTATTGGTTGTAGTCACAGAAGTACAAAAAGTACCTGATTTGATAGAACAAATTTAAAACAAGGCATCTCCCATCATTCCAGATCAAAGTCTTTTAAAATCTAGGAAGGCATAACAATAGAAATAAACCTGCTCAGTGATGTTCTTATAATAGACATCAAATGAAGTTCTATGAACTGTAATGGCTCCCTATTACTTCAAGGAACAAATGTAAAATTCCTTGTTTTCAAAGTCCTTCATAAACAGATCCCTTCCTACCTTTACAATGTTCTTATATCTTACTACACTTCATATACATTATGATCCAATGACACTGGATTTTTTGCGATTTCTCACTAAAATACTCCATCTCTATACTCTGAGCATTTTTACCAGCTCTTTATTATGTCTTAAACAGCCATCTTCCTAATCTCTACCTACTAGATTCCCTTGCCTCTTTCTAATCTCAATTAATGTCCTCCCTTATGCAAGAACCCTTTCCCAACACTCCTTTATCTTAATACCTTCCATCTGAGATCATTACCAATTTTTGGATGTATTTTTTGTTTGTACATAGTTATTTTCAAGTTAAGTCACCTATTTAACTGAGATACTTGAGAGGAGGATCTATTTTTTTTTTTTTTTTGCCTTTCTTTGTACTCCTAAACCTATAAACAGTATTTAGGTAATACTGTCATTTTCTTGTATTTGCATGAAAAAAAAAAACTAACTCTAATTATTCATCTTTTATTTAGAGTGGTTTATAGGTACACTGATATTAATCATACATTTATCCTGATAGAATGACTTCCTGATATGGTGTGAATTTTGTCAAAGAACTCAGTCAATTAACAAGCATTTATTAAGTGTGTATTATGTTCCAGTTACTGTGTTAAATGCTAGGGATGCTAAGAAAGGCAAAATGCAATCTCTGCTCATATAGTCTAAAAGGGGATCACATTAATAAATTATTGACAGTATTCTCAATAGTAGTGTTTCCAGAATCCTGATAAATGTAAATTTTGGGGATTTGGGGATGAGAAGTAGGAATTCCTGAGAATTCTTGAGAATTCCTGAAATCGTAATTTATTGTATATTTTCATAACATTTATGTATTTTTAAATAGTATGGTCATAACAATAAATACTTAATCATTTTTTTCCTGTGGTAGGATTATGCTCATCATTTCAGAGGTTTTCTGTAAAAATATATGAAATAAAAACATAGTTCATTATTATTTTGAATCTCATGATATTTTGAATTTCATGATGATGATTTCAAAAACAGGCTTTAATTTGCTTGCTGTTTTCTGTCTTTATATTTTTTGAAAATTCTTACACTATTTTGATACTTTTTATTCATCATTGTAGATATCTAAGAAAGTTAGTCTGTACAAACAATTATAAAATGTAATGAATTTATAAACCCTGGAAAATATTAGTGAACATCAATGAGAAGTAATTGTATGATATAAATGCAGATCTTCTAGCAAAGTTAGCAGCAACACTCAAAAAAAACCCTGTGTAGAAATTGACTATTTGAGGATTTATTTTGCTTCGAAGCTTGCTATTTCATAGAAAAACACTCAGAATTTGTATAAAATGTACTCTGCAATATGCTTAGTGATAGCTATGGGTAGGAGATGTATTTTTTAACAAATAAGGGAAAGAGATGCCTTTGATTACATGAAACTGAAAAGCTTCTGAGCAGGTAAAATTAATGCACTTAGAAAATAAAACTATAAGGATAGAATGGGAAAATATTTGTATTAAATTCCTCTGATAAAAATTTGAAATCCAAGAATACAAACTATATATATATATATATATATAATCAATTCCCCAAACAATATGGACAAAGAGTTCTCAAAAGAAAAATTATAAATATTAACAATCACGTGTAAGAATGCACTAAATCACTAGTAAGAGAAAAGCAAATCAAAACAACTCTGAAGTTTTACCACACGCTCTGCAAAACAGGCAAAGATTGGGGGGCAGAGTCAAGATGGCAGAGTAGAAACAGCTCATCCAAGACACTCTGCCGCCAGATTCACCCCAAACTATGTAAAAGGGGACTCTGAACAACTTCTGGAGCCCCAACACCCACAGAATGACACAGAGAAGCTAAACTCCCTCTGAGGACAGCCCAGCAGCCCTGCAGGAAGGACCAGGGCAGCATGCACCGCACAGAGCCCAGGGAGCCGAGCTGAGCAGAGACCAGGTCCTCGCAAGCCGAGGTTTTAGCCCCAGGGCAGCAGGGCCAGCAGCCGGCTGGAGGATCCCCAGAACACCAGCAGCTGTGGCCACTCCAGAATTATAAACATAGACATGCCTAGGACAAAGTAAGAGGTTAGTGTCCTATGGACTTTGGGACCAGTATTTGGGGAATGCATCAGCTCCCTACCCTGGGGGCTAGAAGCCGCTGAGGAGACATGCCATTTTGTAGTTTTCAGAGGCAGCTCCAGCTCCTGGCCTACAATTGATTGAAGGGAGATCCAGCGATCAGTGTTGGGGGGTATTCGCTCTTGCTTTAACCTCCCTGGATATGGATTGTGATCTAGGGTGGAAGTCTTGGCTGGGTTTACAGCTTGCCAGAAACGAAAGTTGCCCCCCACACGTTCGGGACGAAAATTCCTCTATCTGGCCTTAAAGCCATAGTGTGGCAACAAGCCCAAAAGTCAAGTAATTAAGTGGCAACATGCCAAGGCAAAGGAAACAGAAAAATGCAACCCTAGACTCCTATTTTGGGGGCATAGAGCGAGAAAAGGACTGTGAGGTCAGAAGTGCTGTTCCAAAAGACCCAGGAGAAAACATGAATGGATTGCAGGCCATAGAGGACCTTAAGAAGGAATTTAAAAATCAAATAAGAGAAGTGGAGGAAAAATTGGAAAGAGAAATGAGAAGGATGCAGGAAAAGTATGAAATGAAGGTCAACAGCCTGACTGAGGAAAACAACACCTTAAAAAATGGACTGATTCAAATGGCAAAGGAGGCCCAAAAGGGCAATGAGGAGAAGAATGCCTTAAAAAGTCGAATTTGCCAGATGGAAAAAGAATCTCAAAAGTTCACTGAGGAGATTCATTCCTTCAGAGTTAGACTGGAGCAATTGGAAGCTAATGACTTTATGAGAAATCAAGATGTTGTTAAGCAGATTCAAACAAAGGAAAGATTAGAAGGCAATGTGAAATATCTCATGGGAAAAACCACTGACCTGGAAAATAGATCCAGGAGAGACAATTTAAAAATTATTGGACTACCTGAAAGCCATGATCAAAGAAAGAACCTAGAAATCAGCCTTCAAGAAATTCTCAAGGAAAATTGCCCTGATGTTTTAGATCCAGAGGGCAAAATAGAGGTTGAAAGAATCCACAGATCACCTCCTGAAAAAGATCCCAAAAAGAAAACTCCCAGGAATATTACAGCCAGGTTCCAGAATCCCCAGATCAAGGAGAAAATACTACAAGCAGCCAGGAAGAAACAATTTCAGTATTGTGGAAACACAATCAGAATAACCCAGGACCTGGGAGCTTCTACACTGAGGGATTGAAGGGCATGGAATATGATATTCCAGAGGGCAAAAGAACTGGGAATGAAACCAAGGGTCCCCTACCCAGCAAAATTGAGTATTTTGTTTCAGGGGAAAATATGGTCATTCAGTGGAATAGAGGACTTTCAAGCTTTCTTGAGGAAAAAAAAAACAGAATTCAATAGAAAATTTGACATCCAGACACAAGAAGGAAGAGATTCCTGAGAAGGTAATCAGGGAGAAGAAATCAAAAGGAACTTATCAAAGTTGAACTATTTACAGTCCTATATGGAAAAGCAAAAACTGTGACTGATGATATCTTTCTCAGTATAGAAATAATGGAAGAAGGGTGTGTGGTTATATGAATACATATGTGAATGTGTGTGTATATGGTTACAGTTATATATGGATAGAGGGCATAGGTTGAATTTGTTGGGAAGGGAGAATACTCAAGGGATGAAATTATGAGATGAGAGAGGGAAGTGGCAAGAGGAGATGGGGAGAGACAGGGTAGGGTAAACTATCCCATGTAGAAGCAACAAGGGGAAGTGGTTGCAAGGGAGGGGGAGAATTGGAAGGCAAATAAGGCAAAACCACATTCTCATTGAATTTAGTTCAGGGAGAGAATGACATACATACTAAATGGGATATCTCAACCTGCAGCAGAATAGGGGGAAGGGGGAAGAGAGGAGGGATGATGGATGGGAGGGCATCCTTGGGGGGAGGGGAGGTTGGAAGAACCTACTATAGAAGAGGGACAGGATCATGTAGGGAATGGACCAGGTGGGGGGTGGGATGAGTGGGAGGGAATTATAAGCAGCCTTGTACAATATATCTACTATGATAATGTTTTGCAAAGCTAGACATGTACAACATATACTGAATTACTTATCTCCCCAGAGGGAATAGGTGACAAGGGAGTAAGGAAATGGATCTGAAATTCGAGGTCTTAACATTAAATGTTTCAAATATATATAAATACTACTATTAATACTCTTTTGCTTATAATTGGGAGATAAGATGTGCAGGCATTGGGACACAAAGATTCACCTTCCTCTATTGGAAATGTCGAAGGGCGTATGGGAGAAGTTATGGGAGAGAGCAGATTGGAGGAAGCGATATCTTGTGGGACTGCTATTCTGGGAGGTTGGGTAGGGGAATATCGGGGGGCGAATGAATGTAACTCAAAATCTGACAGAAATGAATGATGTAAAACAGAAGTTAATAAAGCATTTGTTTAAAAAAAAACAGGTAAATATTACACAAAATGTCAGTAGTGAATATTTAAGGAGTTGTGTCATGATAGACATACAAATACTTTATTGATGTAGCTATGAATTGGCATAACCACTTTAGAAAACAAATGGAGTAGGGGTGCCTAGGTGGTGCAGTGAATAGAGCGCCGGCCTTGGTGTTGGGATGACCCGAGATCAAATCTGGCCTCAGAAAATGAGCACCCACATATAAATAATGACTAGCCGTGTAACCTTGAGCAAGTTACTTAACCCCAATTGCTTTAAAAAAAAAAGAAAACAAATGGAGTTATGTAAAATTACTAAAATGTTCATACTTTTTGAACCAGATATTCTATTATTGGGCTTATAAACAAAAGAAATCATTGATAAGAAATTTCCATATACTTCAAAACATTTTGAACTGTACTTTTTGCAATGTAAGAGAATTGGATACAAAGTACATGCCCATTGATTGTTATATGTCTAAACGAATTGTAGTACATGAATGTAGTGAAATATTACAATGTTGTCAGACATGATTAATGTGATATACAAAATGGAGTATGGAAAAACACCATGAAATGAAGCAGAGAGCAGTAAGCACACCTAAGAAGACAATATACACAATGACTACAACATAAAAAAGAAAGACCAGCCATGCACATAAAAATATCAAAGTGAACTTGTAAAAATTATAAAGATTGGGGCAGCTAGGTGGTTCAGGAAATATAGCACTGGCCCTAGAGTCAGTAGGACCTGAGTTCAAATCCAGATTCAGACACTTAACACAATAACTGGCTTGTGACCTTGGGCAAATCACTTAACCCCAATTGCCCTCCAAAAAGCAAAGAAAAAATCATAAAGATTAAGTTTAATTTGAAAGAAAATATATTAGAGGATACTACCAACTCCCTTTTTCATGGAAATGGCAGTCCACAGATATTTCAAATTGCACATTTTGGACTTCTCCAATATATTGATTCATTATGTTGATTTATCCCTCTTATTTTTCTTTTTTTTTCTATCTATTATATCAGATATACTAACTGCTATGTTAGTAATCTTTGGCATGTGTGGGGGAAAGATGCTGGGAATAATGTTAAAAAACAGAAGAAATTAATAAATAATTAAATAACATTTATTTTGTCTTTATGAACAATGTTGACCACAGACATTTATTGGTCTGGTCAAATTTACTGAGAAGAAAATTAGGAAGAAATGAGTGAAGGGTGGAATCCCAAGATGAGAGAGAGAGAGAGAGAGAGAGAGAGAGAGAGAGAGAGAGAGAGAGAGAGAGAGATTTAGAATTAAGGTGATTTGCCAAAATGATTTCTCTGACTAGGAAAATTTTCCTTTTGTTCCCTTTCACTTAAGCAATATAACAAAATTCCCCCACCCCTTTTTATTTTTGATTTTCTCTTTTTTGAGGACTGGGGCTTTTTATTTTGTAATTTTTCTTCCTTCCATAGTTATTTCCCTCTACCAGAAATCTGTTGCATTGTCAGGATAAATATAATTATGAAATACTCTATATCGTGCCATTAAATGGGATTGAGGAGTCTGTGATTTGTATGTAATTCAAACGTTGTTTTTGTTTCACTGATACTGATTTTTATATTTGCTACACTATCAATGTATCTTTCCTAGAATGTTGTTCTTCGTAGTGGCTGTCTCTGACTGCACTTCCCTTCTCCAGGTGCATATGGTTTCTTAGAATCTGAGGTTTTCCTCTATATCTGGTTAGTGCTGGTCAAACTCCTTTTGAACTCTTCCTTGTGCTTTTAGTATGAACATAATAGATAACTAGGTGTGGTCAAATTTTTAAGTTTAAAATCATGCTATTTTTCTCTCAATTTCTATGATTAAATGTTGAAGTCTTTGGTTTGGAGTGTTGGTGAGAGATAAACTTCAAACATAATATTCTTAAAAGATATATTCTCTGGATGCTTGTACCTAATGCCTTGAACTGTTCTGAAGCATTAAAACATTGTACCTACAAGAGAAAAACCATGGGATATTTGAAACAAAGCTCAAATCAATTTAGGGTTTAAACAATCCTTTGCTTGGTACATTTAGATAATTAAGGCATGGCATTTTCTATTTCTTTTTACTGATCTTCTTGAAACATTGTTTTATTTAGTTAGTTTGCTTTTTTTTAGTAATTAAAACATGCTTTGTTAAATTCTGGTTTACATCATTCATTTCCACCAGATTTTGAGTTACTATTTTTCCCCATTTTTCCCCTACCAACCACCCAGAATAGCAGTCCCACAAGATTTCGGCTCATCCAATCTGCTTTCTCCCATATCTTCTCCCATATCCCCTTCAACTTTACCATTAGGACAAGGTGAATATCTGTGCACCCATGCCTGCACATCTTATCTCCCATTTACATGCGAAATACTATTAATAAGAGAATTTATATATATTTGAAACATTTAATTTTGAAACTTCAAATTTCAGATCCATTCCCTTCCTCCCTTGTCACCCACTCCTTCTGGGAAGATAATCAATTCAGTATGTGTTGTACATGTATATCTATGCAAAACATTACCATAGTAGATATATTGTAAAAGACTGCTTATATTTCCCTCGCTTATATTTCCATCTCACCCCCAACCTGGTCCATTCCCTACTCTGATCCTGTCCCTCTTTGAAAGTGGGTACTTCCAACCTTCCCTCTTCACAGAATGCCCTCCCCTCCATCATCCCCCGTCTTGTCCCCCTTCCCCCTACTCTCCTGCACGGTGAGATATCCCATTTAGTATGATGTCATTCCCTCCCTGAGCCAAATTCAATGAGAATATGGTTTTGCCATTTTGCTTTCCTGTTCTTACTATCCCCTGCAACTACTTCCCCCTGCCTCTTCTACATAAGATATTTTACCCCACCCTGTCTCTCCCCATCTCCTATTGCTACATTGCTCTCTCACCTCTTAACTTCACCCCTTAAGTATCATCCCTTCCCACCAAATTCAACCTGTGCCCTCTATCCATGTATACCTGTAAGCATATATACACACATTCGCATATGTATTCATATGCCCATATACCTTTCTTCAATTACTTTCATACTGAGAAAGGTTTCATCAGTCACAGTTGTTGTTTTTCCATGTAGGAATGTAAATAGTTCAACTTTGTCAAGTTCCTTTTGATTTCTTTTCCCTGATTACCTTCTCAAGCATCTCTTGCTTCTTGTGTCTCAATGTCAAATTTGCTATTCAACTCTCGTTTTTTCCTCAAGAATGCTTGAAAGTCCTCTATTCCACTGAATGACCATATTTTCCCCTGAAACAAGAAACTCAGTTTTGCTGGGTAAGTGATTCTTGGTTTTAATCCCAGCTCTTTTAACCTCTGGAATAAAATATTCCATGCCCTTGGATCCCTCAGTGTAGAAGCTGTCAGGTCCTGCACTATTCTGATTGTGTTTCTACAATATTGAAATTGTTTCTTCCTGACTGCTTGTAGTATTTTCTCCTTGATCTGGGAATTCTGGAACCTGGCTATAATATTCCTAAGAGTTTTCTTTTGGGAATTTTTCTCAGGAAGCGATCTCTGGATTCTTTCAACCTCTATTTCTCCCTCTGGGTCTAAAACATCAGGCCAGTTTTCCTTGAGAATTTCTTGAAGAATTATTTCTAGGTTCTTTCTTTGATCATGGCTTTCAGGTAGTCTAATAATTTTTAAATGATCTCTCTTGGATCTATTTCCCAGGTTGGTGGTTTTTCCCATGAGATATTTCATATTGCCTTTTATTCTTTCATTTGTTTGTACCTGTTTAACAGCATCTTGATTTCTCATAAAGTCACTAGTTTCCATTTGCTGCAGTCTAACTCTGAAGGAATGAATCTCCTCAGTGACCTTTTGAGATTGTTTTTCCATCTGGCAAATTCAGGTTTTTAAGGCATTCTTCTCCTCATTGCCCTTTTGGACCTCCTTTGTAATTTGAGGTAGTCTATTTTTAAGGTGTTATTTTCTTCAGTCAGGCTGTTGACTCTCATTTCGTACTTTTCCTGCATCCTTCTCATTTCTCTTCCCAATTTTTCCTCCACTTCTCTTATTTGGTTTTTAAAATCCTTCTTAAGCTTCTCTATGGCCTGTAACCCACTCATATTTTCATTCGTGGCTTTTGGTGCAAGATTTCTGACCTCACAGTCCTCCTCCTCTTCCATGCTTTGATTCTCTTTGCGCCCCAAATAGAAGTTGAATGTTGCATTTTTCTGTTTATTTTGTTTCCTTGGCCTAGACATGTTGCCACTTAATTACTTGATTTTGGGGCTTGTTGCCACAGTAGGACTCTGCCACCAGACAGGGGAGCTTCATTCCTAAATGTTGGGGTCTTCTCTACTTCCGGAGGTATTAATTGGGTGGCCTCTGTGAAGCCTCCACACAGTTTGGCAAGCTGGATACCCACCCCAAGACCTCCACATCAGATGGCAATTCAGATCCAGGGAGGTTAAAGCAAGAGTGATTACTCCCCAAGACTGATTGCTGGATCACCCTACAGTTTGCAGGCTAAGAGCTGAAGCAGAAACTGAAGCTGCAAAATGGTGTCTGTGGTGCGTCCACTCAGCCACTTCTTGCCTCCAGGGAAAAAAGCCAACGCGTTCCCAAATACTGGTTCCAAAGTCCATAGTGCACTAACCTCTCACTTTGTTCTAGGCATATCTTTATTGATAATTCTGGAATCGCCCCACCTGCTGGTGTTCTGGGGTCCCTCCAGCTGGGTGCTGGCCCAGCTGGCCTAGGGCTAAAACCCCGGCTCACTTGGCCTGGGCTCTGCTCCCAGAAGTTAAGAGGTGACAGAGGAAAGTGGCAAGAGGAGATGGTGAGAGACAGGGTAGGGTAAACTTTCTCATGTAGAAGAAGTAAGGGAAGTAGTTGCAGTGGAGGGGAGGAACAGGAAGCCAAAAGCATATTCTCATTGAATTTGGCTCAGGGAGAGAATGACATACATACTGAATGGGATGGGATATCTCACCCTGCAGGAGAGCAGGGGGAAGGGGGATGAAACGGGGGATGATGGAGAGGAGGGTGTTCTGTGTGGAGCAGAGGTTAGAAGTACCCACTTTTTTTTAACAAATGATTTATTAACTTCTGTTTTACATCATTCATTTCCGCCAGATTTTGAGTCACAATCATTTTCACCCCATTATTCCCCTACCCAACCTCCCAGAATAGCAGTCGCACAAGATATTGCTTCCTTCAATCTACTCTCTCACATACCTTCTCCCATACGCCCGTCGACTTTTACATTAGAGGAAGGTGAATCTTTGTGTCCCAATGCCTGCACATCTTATCTCCCTATTACAAGCAAAAGAGCATTAATAATAGTATTTATATATATTTGAAACATTTAATGTTACGACTTCGAATTTCAGATTCATTTCCTTCCTCCCTTGTCACCCATTCCTTCTTGGGAGATAAGTAATTCAGTATATGTTGTACATGTCTAGCTATGCAAAACATTATCATGATAGATATATTGTACAAGGCTGCTTATAATTCCCTCCCACTCATCCCACCCCCCCACCTGGTCCATTCCCTACATGATCCTGTCCCTCTTCTATAGTGGGTACTTCCAACCTCCCCCCACCCCAAGGATGCCCTCCCATCCATCATCCCTCCTCTCATCCCCCTTCCCCCTATCCTGCTGCAGGTTGAGATATCCCATTTAGTATGTATGTCATTTTCTCCCTGAACCAAATTCAATGTGAATGTGGTTTTGCCTTTTTAGCCTTCCTTATTCTCCCCCTCCTTTGCAACCACTTCCCCTTGCTTCTTCTACATGGCATAGTTTACCCTACCCTGTCTCTCCCCATCTCTTCCTGCCACTTTCCTCTCGCACCTCACAACTTTACCCCTTGAGTATCCTCCCTTCCCAACAAATTCAAACTATGCCCTCTATCCATATATAACTGTAACCATATACACACACATTCACATATGTATTCATATGACCACACCCCATTCTTCCATTATTTTCATAGTGAGAAAGATATGATCAGTCACAGTTATTGCTTTTCCATATAGGAATGTAAATAGTTCAACTTTGATAAGTTCGTTTTGATTTCTTCTCCCTGATTACCTTCTCAGGCATCTCTTCCTTCTTGTGTCTGGATGTCAAATTTTCTATTCAATTCTGTTTTTTTCCTCAAGAATGCTTTAAAGTCCTCTATTCCACTGAATGACCATATTTTCCCCTGAAACAAAATACTCAGTTTTGCTGGGTAGGTGACCCTTGGTTTCATTCCCAGTTCTTTTGCCCTCTGGAATATCATATTCCATGCCCTTCAATCCCTCAGTGTAGAAGCTGCCAGGTCCTGGGCTATTCTGATTGTGTTTCCACAATATTGAAATTGTTTCTTCCTGGCTGCTTGTAGTATTTTCTCCTTGATCTGGGGATTCTGGAACCTGGCTATAATATTCCTAGGAGTTTTCTTTTTGGGATCTTTTTCAGGAGGTGATCGGTGGATTCTTTCAACCTCTATTTTGCCCTCTGGATCTAAAACATCAGAGCAGTTTTCCTTGAGAATTTCTTGAAGGGTGATTTCTAGGTTCTTTCCTTGATCATGGCTTTCAGGTAGTCCAATAATTTTTAAATTGTCTCTCCTGGATCTATTCTCCAGATCAGTGGTTTTTCCCATGAGATATTTCACATTGCCTTCTAATCTTTCATTTGTTTGGGTCTGCTTAACAGCATCTTTATTTCTCAGAAAGTCACTAGCTTCCATTTGCTCCAGTCTAACTCTGAAGGAATGAATCTCCTCAGTGAGCTTTTGAGATTCTTTTTTCCATCTGGCAAATTCGACTTTTTAAGGCATTCTTCTCCTCATTGCCCTTTTGGGCCTCCTTTGCTATTTGAGCTAGTCTATTTTTTAAGGTGTTGTTTTCCTCAGTCAGGCTGTTGACCCTCATTTCATACTTTTCCTGCATCCTTCTCATTTCTCTTTCTAATTTTTCTTCCACTTCTCTTATTTGATTTTTAAAGTCCTTCTTAAGGTCCTCTATGGCCTGCAACCCACTCATGTTTTCCCCTGGGGCTTTTGGAGCAGGACTTCTGACCTCACAGTCCTTTTCTCGCTCTATGCCCCCAAAATAGGAGTCTAGGTTTGCATTTTTCTGTTTCCTTTGCCTTGGTATGTTGCCACTTAATTGCTTGACTTTGGGGCTTGTTGCCACACTATGGCTTTAAGGCCAGCTAGAGGAATTTTCTTCCCGAACTTGTGGGGGGCAACTTCCGTTTTTGGCAAGCTGTAAACCCAGCCACGACTTCCACCCTAGATCACAATCCATATCCAGGGAGGTTAAGGCAAGAGCGATTACCCCCCAAGACTGATCGCTGGATCTCCCCACGATTTGTAGGCTGGGAGCCAGAGCTGCCTCTGAAAACTACAAAATGGTGTGTCTCCTCAGAGGCTTCTAGTCCCCAGGGGAGGGAGCTGACACATTCCCCAAATACAGGTCCCAAATTCCATAGGACACTAACCTCTTACTTGGTCCTTGGCATGTCTATGTTGATAATTCTGGAGTCTCCACAGCTCCTGGTGTTCTGGGGTTTCTCCAGCCGGCTGCTGGCCCTGACGCCCTGGGGCTAAAACCTCGGCTCACAGTTACCTGGGCTCGGCTCAGCTCCTGCGCTCTGCTCGCTGCCAGGTCCCAGACCTCTGTGCTGGTCCTTCCTGCAGGGCTGCTGGGCTGTCCTCAGCGGGAGGTTAGCTTCTCTGTGTAGTTATGTGGGTGCTGGGGCTCCAGAAGTTGTTCAGAGTCCCCTTTAAATAGTTTGGGGGGAATCTGGGGGCAGAGAGGCTTGGACGAGCTGTTTCTACTCCGCCATCTTGGCTCCACCAGAAGTACCCGCTTTTGAAGAAGGACAGGATCAAAGTAGGGAATGTACCAGGTGGGTGGTGGGATGGCTGGGGGGGAAATATAAGCAGTCTTTTACAATATATCTACTAAGGTAATATTTTGCATAGGTGTACATGTACAACACATACTAAATGAATTATCTTCCCAGAGGTAGTGGGTGACAATGGAAGAGGGCATTATTTATAAAATGGTTAAATCTCTCAGAAATTATGTGCCTCAGACCTTTTAAATGCAACATTTGGGACTATATTTCTTTAATAACTATGAGAGTTAATAACAGGGATCCCCAAAGTGGAGCAAACATTGTAGATTTGGCCTTATTTTAAGATACTCTATTTGAGAGAAATTTTTCGTCACTGAAGGGGAGTGATTTGCATGCTGCCCCATGAATGGAGCAAGGATATTTTTTTTTTAATGCAAGAATTTCCTGTCCTCTGCAAAGGGAGGAAGGAGTGACTTCTTCCAGTTGCCCAAGTTAATAAGTTCTCAGTCTGCTTTGTTCCCCAGCACCAATCGATGTGTCATGCATCATCAACCAATCCATTCATCAATTAGTTGATAAGCATTTTATTAATATTTCTATGTATTAGGTACTGTCCTAGGCACTACAGACAGAACCTTAAGTGCTGGAAGGGATCTTAGAAGCTATTTGATTCAGCTCTCAAATTTTGCAGATTAAGAAGCAAGTCTTACAGAGGAAATCCTAAATTTGTCAGATTAGAAAAAATACTTTTTTTTTTTTACCATTCAAATTAATGGAGCCCTATTAATCTATGGAACCTTGTTTAAGAACCTTTGAAACATACCTTTCTATTATTCAAAAATTTGCAAAAAAAATGAGGAGAGTTATGAATATATTATATATTTCTCAATATAATTGTGTAAAGTTAAAATAAACCATTATTTCTAATTACTTTAATAGGTATTGTTTATCATTGAATAGGCTGAAATTATTACTCATTTTTTTTCTCTTTGGGAAGAGAAATACTCTCCCAAACTTGTTCTTTCTAACAAACCAATTCCTGCTGTATATTTCTGGTTCACTAGCAGAAAATTTAATAATTTCTCTCTCTCTCTCTCTCTCTCTCTCTCTCTCTCTCTCTCTCTCTCTCTCTCTCTTTTTCTCTCTCTCTCTCTCAGTCTCTCCCAATCTCTCTCTCTTTCAGTGTATTTAATATATACAAGTGTGTACATGTATATATACACATATTTAATCCCTGTCCATAAAAATTAATAACAAGACTGGACAATTAAGTATTCTTAATCATGAAAAACTGCCTCTGGAATTCTTGTATAGCTCATTGGGATTTTATTTGGTTGAAATTATCCCCCTAAAAATAAAGTAAGTAAGCAGTATTTATATTAAAAATATTTTTCATTCTGCCCCAAATATGACACATCATTTATCCTTTCTATCATTATAGCCTATTCAGATTAACAGAGCCAACAATTACCATGTGTTAGTCAATGCTATTTGGCAGAATGAATTTTTTGCCTCAGGGTAGGTCTGGGCATAAAGTCCTAGACTGTCCAGAGCAGAAATAGAGAAGCTTATGAGCCTAGTTCCTATGTTTGTAGGGCCATGACAGGTGGACTTGGCAAATTTTTCAATATGGATATGGATGGCCCCTGCCATTTCAGGTTATATATGAATCACTGATCTTGGAAATATCAGATTATCCAGTGATAAACAACCTTTGTTAATTATAGATCAGCATTAGAAAATGAAATGGATGGAATGAAATGGAATGAAAGTTCTAACTGCCTCAAGGCAAGACTCCTCAAGATACCAGTCTTTCATAAATATTATTGGTTATTTGTTTCTATTAACTCTAAAATGATTTCTCTGAAGTCACTATAAAGTCTTCCAATTCTGTCAAAATCTAAGTAAAATTTCAGCTTCCTTTCCTCTTCCAAGAAAAACTTATTCATTCTTTAGTAAAATGTTGTCATTCCACTTTTTACATTGGCACACCAATAACCAGTCCTATCTTGCTCTCAGTTCCATTACTGAAAGGCAGTACTTTAAGAACTTTTAGCACAGACATACTTTGCCACTGCATCAAGCCCATGCTCCATGTTCTGATAGGTAGAAACCCAGTTCATGTGACTACCTAGAATTTAGACTCAACTTTTCCTGATCTATGGATATCTGCTGTCCTGGCCTCTAACCTGACCTCTTAGATTCCTGGTTCATTACCTGTCCTTGACTACTTGCCTTTTTCTTCACTATCCAAACATCAGAACTCTAAGTCTCTTTCTTTTGCCAGGACCATTTTAACAATGATTGTCTTCTTAACACAATTGAAAGCTTTCCTTTTTTGCACATTTCACTTGTATGTCAGGATTATTACTAGTCTCATTTAAGATAATTCAAGTAGCAGTTAAATGTATTGTTCTTACTCCTCCTTCCTTCTCAAAGAAAACCGAAGACATCAGGGAAGATCATGTCTTGCTTTGTAAGCCAACTGCATTTTTAAAAATTTTTTTTATTAATTTATTAGTTTAGTTTCAGTTAACAAGATTCAATTCCATAGTTCCTTGATTTTCAAATTTCCTTTACTTCCCTCCCCCCTCCCCTCACGACAGCATATAGTACAGTATAGGGTCCGCAAATGCATTCATATTAGACATTATTCCAGTTACAAAGGCGCATTGTACTAGGTGGGATGAAAGATGGTAAGGAAGAAATACAACCAAACAATGGAAAGAACAAGATCATTAAGTTTGCTTCCATCAGGATTCAGGCTCGGTCCTTTCTAGTTATATCTCTGGAGGGCGCATTTCTCACTTTCTTGAGTCATTCGGGATTAACTTATATCACTGCATTGCTGAAAAGAGTCCAGTCTGTCATAGTTGGTCATCACAGATATAGTATGTCTGTGATTGTATACAAATTTCTTCTGATTCTACTCTTCTCGCTCAGCATCAGTTTGTATAAGTCTCTCCAGGTAATTATGAAATCTGTCATCTCCTCGTTTCTTATAGCATAATAAAATTCCATTACATTCATATACCACAACTTATTTAGCCATTCCCCAAATGATGGGCACCCCTTTAGTTTCCAATTCTTTGCAACCACAAAAAGGGCTGCTAAAAATATTTTTGTACATATGGGTCTTCCTCCCACTTCTATGATCTCTTTGGGATATAACCCTAGAAGTGGTATTGCTGGGTCAAAGGGTATGAAATTATTTATAGTCCTTTGGGCATAATTCCAGATTGCTCTCCAGAATGGTTGGATAAGTTCACAACTCCACGAGCAATGTATTAGTGTTCCAATTTGTCCACATCCTCTCCAGCATTTGTCACTTTCTTGTTTTGTCATCTTAGCCAATCTGACTGGAGGGATGTGGTATCTCAGAGTTGTTTTGATTTGCATTTCTCTAATTAATAGTGATTTAGAGCATTTCTTCATATGCTTATAGATATCTTTAATTTCTTTCTCTGAAAACTTCCTATTCATATCCTATGACCATTTCTCAATTGGGGAATGACTTGTATTCATATAGATTTGGCTCAATTCTCTATAAATTTTAGAAATGAGTCCTTTATCAGAGACACAAGTAAGCCAACTACATTTTAAGTAATGCAGGGCTGTGCAAAGTCATCAGACTCATTCCGTCCTACAGAGTTATTTTGGAGTTAGTACAGTGGCAAGAATGTAAAGCCAAGCAGGGACAACTTTCCAGAAGATTGCTGCTATGAACAGCTTTCAAGATTCTGATTACACAGTATAATGAACTCTCTATTTATTCAAAAACAAACTAAGAGAAAACATTCACAGAAAATAAAAACACAGGATTCACTATGTTATGGCATAACAACTTATCACTAAAATGGCCACATAGTTTTCACCAAGTGGCAGTATAGTTTTAAACAAAGTAAATCTATTTAGTGACTCAATCATTCTTAAGGAGACACATTCTTAATTGACAAAAAGTACAGAGGTCAAAATCTCTCCACCTCTAGGTCACATTGTCTTATTTAATCAAAAAGTCTTCCTTCTTCTTGATTATAGATTAGTTTCCAATCATCCTTAATTAGTAAGTCCTTAACTCAATCATCTAATTGTTAAGGTCAAAGCTCTCCACCCCTAGTAAATCATGATCTTCTCAGTTTGCATTAAACACCCAAACTTTCATCTTGACCCAAGGCTGGCTCTCTGCTTCCATGGTTCCCATTCTATGGCCCTGCCAACTCCTTGTTTTCCAGCTCCTTGTCCAGTTCCTGTTGTATATTGAAGCTCACAATGTCTGGTCCACCTCAAGTCCTTCACAATTTCAGTTCCTGGGAAGACAAAGGTTAACAAATACACAACAACATTCATTCACATTGCCAGTATCCTCATCAATTCATTCTCTGCCTATGAAACCAACATAGACCCACCAACAAAGTCTGAAGAATCAGCACAAATCATTAGTATGATCCTGGGACCTCTGAAAATGTCAGCAAGATGCTCCTCCAGGATTTATGTAAACATACAACAAGGCCCCAGGGCTTCTGTCCTCTATTAGAAGATAAATCTCACAAAGTAACATCAGAATAGACAAAGTACCAACACCACAGCCATACCTCCTCCCAATTTTCCTCTCTTCTCATTTCTCAGTTCTTCTCAATTCTCAGTTCTGTCCTTAGTTTTAATTTTTCTTCTCAGTCCTTCTCAGTTCTCAGTTCTGTTCTCTCTCTCCAGCAGTAGCAACCCAGCCTCCAGATGCTCACTCCTAGAAGTTCTAGGCTCTCTCAACTTGGGCTTTTTCTTATATATGATATTAGCTTCTCCCTGTTCTGCCCCTTCCTGTTATGTCAACAAGTCCATCCCACTGTGACATTCACAAGTTCTAGGTCTTAATACTTGACACAATCATGAACTTGGAACAAGGTGCTAAGTACCTGTTTGCAAATTCAAGGGGCAGGGAAGATCTTCAAATTACCATTACCATTACAAAGACACAAGAAAGGACAACTGGTGTTGGCCCAGTACATAGTGAGAGATCTTGGGTGTTTCTAAGTTAGTCTTTCCCAAATCTCAGTTGTTTTTTGTTTGTTTGTTTGTTTTTGTTTTTGTTTAACATATATATAACATCCTTTCAGTGATTATTGGCTAGGGAAGAATTGAGGCAAAAGATGGCCTAATTTATGTTTTCAAAAGAATCAGTCTGAGAAGGGAAGATTATAAGGACTTCTGGCCAGAAGAGAAACAATTTCTATTTACACTAAATCAGATCCATCAAAATCCAAACAATGAACAAGTGAGACTTGGGTTGAGATGTATCATTGGCCAATCAGTGAGAGCCAGAGTGATTTGGGTTTAAAGGCATAGTCATGTAGTGCCATTTGAATCCCAATGGTCTTTATCAAAGCCTGGTTTTTCAGAATTATATTTCAAGAAATTATAAATGAAAACTACATAAGAGAAGAAAAAAAGTTAGTTGTCCCAGTTTTGGGGGGAAAATGATAGAATAAGTAAGTGGGGAAGAAAACAAAATCTAACCTGCAACCTCCAAGATATTTTGTGATGCATAAGGGATCAAAATTTATATTCCTTTGGATAAAGTACCCATAAATAAGGATATGACTCCCCATGTGGACAGATGGAGAGTAGGATGAAGATAAAGAGGATGATGAAGAGGAGGAGAAGGAAGGAAGGAAGGAAGGAAGGAAGGAAGGAAGGAAGGATGGAAGGAAGGAAGGAAGGAAGGAAGGAAGGAAGGAAGGAAGGAAGGAAGGAAGGAAGGAAGGAAGGATATAGTAGCATTGCCCAACTGGGCCAGCTGGGTCCCCAGTGTGGCAGCTACTACTACTCACAGGTTGTTGTTTGTCCTTTGTTCTTGAAAGGACCAATGCAATGAGGAGAGAGATGTCTTGATTTCCAAGTGAATTAGATTTAAGTGCGGTAGGGCTGTGCAAAGCCATCAGGCTTATTCGCTCCTCCCAAGTTATTTGGAATCCAGTGGCAGGACATAGATCAGGACGACAGGTCTGTAGGTAAATATGAGAAAGTCAGACTCAGAACTTTTAGGCTAGTAACTGTAGAGAAGGAGACAAAAAATAGCTTTGCTGACTGAAATATAACTAATTATTTTTTAGAGCAAACCCGGAAATAATCAGAGACTTATTTCTCATACAGGCAGTGGGAGTAAGATTACTTCTTAATTCTTGGTTCAACCTTACTGAGGCTGTAAGATCAATCCTATACCTGAAGTCATCCAGGTCTCAGCAGACAATTTCTTTAATATTGTCATGTTTGTTTCTCACATAACATATAGGCTTTCCTGGTGAAACCATTTGAACATAGATGTTTACATGAAGTGTCTCTATTGGACTATGAACTCCATGAGAGTATGGATAATTTTTTGCCTTGCTTTCTATCCCCAGTGTTTAGCACACTTCCTGGCACATGGTAGATGCCTAATAAGTGTTTGTCAACTTGACTTAACTTGACAAAAGAGCTATTTGATGCAAGGATCAACATCTCTGATATCTTTCTCTCTAAGTACTTCTGGTAATGTTGTCTACTCAAATTTCTAGTTGGGACACAATCTAGATAAGGACAATTCAACTTTTTGAGAAGCAGTGTAGATACTTTTTCTTCATACCATATAAGTCATTGTTTTATTGTACTAAAGTCATAAATCAAACCATCTTGGAGAAAAATTAATTCTGTCTATTGAGCTGAAATTGAAGGATCAATATGAATTCCTACCAGAAAAACAATGGAAAGTTTTAGTCTACCTCCCTCCTCATTAGTCAGCACTTTTATGTTATGAGCAAAAAGGAGTATTGTTTCTCTGCTTCTGTGCTTCGTGTATCAAGTATGGAATTTTGTTTCTAGACAGAATTGGTAGCAGTGGTGTTTGATTAAACAGTTTTCTTAGATCACTGTATATAATTCAACAATCAGCTTTCACAGTGTATATAACTTAATTTACTATGTCAGAGAGATGAAATTAAGTGCATTTCTCAATTTGTTCACTTTGATTAACCAGTGATAAAGCTTTATATGTGATCTTCTAGATAATTTTTCCAGTTATCTTTTAAAGAATATTTAAGGAAAGCATGCACTCCATGTTCTTTGTCATATATTGGGGTTGTAATTCATGGAAAGTGGCCTTTTAGAAGTCTACACATGAAAAAGTTATACAAATCTGAATGGACTATTGAGTTTTGAAGATATATTATTCACAGATGATTTTCTTGAACTATAGCTAAATTCTTTTTTTTCCTGAGCTTCTAGAAGCACTATTACTGTTTCTAGGTCACCCCTTGGCATTAGGCCACTCTGTCACTTGCCAAGATCCATCATGACAATGTTACAGCAGGGCCTGATTTGTCCTGGCAGACTTGATCCAGCCCTTAGACCATAACTTGCCTCTCTCCTCTGACACCTTGCTTAAGTGTTCTGTCCTCTTTTAGGTGACAGCTAATCTTGAAAATTATAAATAAATTCACCTGAAGATATTAATAAGTGGTAATGGATCCCTCTTTTCCTACCTCCTAATAACATTTACAATATGTTCAATCAACTGAGTGAATAATCTTAGACAAGTTTATAGAGAACATATTTGGGGGCAGTCACCTAATCCAAGATAAAATCCTGTCCTGATCCATGAGTCCATAGTCTTCCTGTGCCACCAGTCAAAAGTTTACTTAAAAATGGGTGTTTCTTAATTTGGCAGTTTCACAATTAATTGTTTTTTCTTTGATATTTTTTCTTTTGAACTTAAGCACTATTTAAAATGGGCTTTGTCATCTACAAAGTAGAGCAGAAGAAGAATGCAGATGAAACTGAAAATCTATTATGTATAGCTTGCTTTTCCTTTTAAGTATAAAATAAATTAAACATGTAACTTTCAAAACTGTTGAACTTGTCTGTGATTCCTTCTGGATTTCATTCTGTTCCCTTCTGTACATTAAAAAATGCTTCAGTGACCCACTTAGCAATCCTACTTCAGGGTCTACTATCATTAACCCTCAATATCCTTTAACCCTCCCCATATTGAAAAAAAAAAGAAAGCAAAAAAACTTTGAAAAAACATATATGTAATTTTAAAAAGCAAAGAAGAACACTGACCTTCTCCAAAAATCTATGTCTTTTTCTACATCTTACATCTTTCATCTCTCTGGCAGAACATGAGTTCTTCATTTATAAATGTGTTTTTGGAATCATAATTATAGTGATTGGTGCTTAAATTTTAAAAGTTATTTGTCTCAACAGCATTGTGTACAGATTGTTCTGCTGCTTCTGTTCAATTCACTCTGTGTCAGTTCATACAAATCTTCCAGGTTTCTATGAAACCAACTCTTTCATAATTTAAAAAGTAACAGTTTTGAATTTCACTCATATTGGTATAGTTTGAGGTTGCTGGGCGCCCTGAAATGTCAGGGTACAAAGTGACATCCACCTTGAAAAAATTTAAACACTTTATTGTAATGTAGATAGTGAGGGCTAGATTCCTAGTGAATCTGCAATTTAATGGTGGTGGGGGGAGGTGGACTGAGACAGATACTTATATGCAAAAAAGAGATAGTGAAAAGGTCTGGATAGATTAAGGAGTAGTAAAGAGCCTGTGGTGGGCCAGGTGCAATAGTGAAAAGAATAAAGTATTCTAAGGGGGTCAAAAGGGACTGTGAAAGGACTATCAAGTACCTAGATAGACAGGGCTGGACTACATGCATTGGGCGAGACATGATCTGGACTGCTGGAATGTGTGGGGAAATTCAAGGCCTGGGTTTCTTTCAAAGACATGATTTTTTTTCCTTTTAGGGGACCAGGTCCCATCACCCCATCAATATTATGTAATTTGTTTAAGCATTCATCAATAGATGGGAGCATCCTTAGTTTCTAAGTCTTTGTCAATACAAAGCCAGATACTATAAATATTTTCGTCCATCTTTCTCTTTTTCCTCTTTTTGTCATCCTTTTGGAATATAGGTGTAGTAGTGGTGCACCTGGATCAAAAAGTATGTGGAATTAAGGGGCTTTTGGAATTAAGGTAAATTTATTCAGAAATGGTTTGGAGGAAGAGAAAATAACTATTAAGTTAAAAATAAAATAAAATAAATCCCCACAGATAAAAGCAACCAATGTGTTCCCTCTTCTCTGCAAAGAATGAGAATAAAACTGGGGCATTTGTCCATATCTCAAATTCCAGAAAAATCTTTTGACTTTAGTGGGCACTTTTGTCTTTTCCATTGCTTTCCCCAATGGTTTTCAATAGATAATCACAACAAAATCTGTGTGGTACAATTCTGGTTGATCTCTCAAATGTCAAATTAAAGGGGAAAAAATCTGAAAAGCTTCTAACTCAGTTGTTAAATAATCCCTAAATTCCAGGAATCTGTCTCCATTTTTATTCATCCTCCATTGGGTTCTCTCACATAATCCCTAGTCTGACTGGCTTTTGCCCATATTCAATTGTAGGGAAATGGACTTCTTTTCCCACTGTATTGTCTTCCCAAAAGTTATTTAAACCGAAAGAGTTCTTTCCCCACTCACATGTAAAAGTGACACTCTTGAGGGTATAATGGTCTTCTTTCCTCTGACTCAGCCTGCAAAATAAAAGCATTTGGTTACAGGAGGGGCAGGGCACAAGTTATTCTTTAGCATTTATCCTTATTTATTCGGGAGAAAACACTTTCAATAACAATTTTTATCCCTTTCAGTGGATTTGGAAGGAAACATTTTTTGACGAAATTCTCTAGTAGAATTTGATGGCGGTTAACCAAGGACTCATGATCCCTCAAGATTATTTCCTTCAATTACCTTTAAGGAACATATTCATATATGCTCTACTTGGTTAGGAACTGTACGGTAAAGATCCATCTCTCTTTGCTAAACAGCCACAGGACATTTATTCTTTAACCTCCTAGATGTGAAGAGCAAGGTATGATGAGTAATCAGTATGATTTCTGGAAACATAATGGAAAGCACCACCAGAAGGGGGAAGTTAAGCTGGATTACCCTTCTTCAACACTGCTATCTGCCACATCAATGAGATCATTATATAGCACCCCACTAAGCCTGAGAGGAAGGGCAAGACATCCATCTGGGGACAATTCTGGCCATTCAAATCATCTGGGGCAGATACCTAGGCTGGTTAAGTGCCCAATATGGGAGAATGCTGATATAATTTGAGATACAGTCCAGACAGAAACCATCAACATAGGGAATCGAAGTTGAAAGTGAATGGGGAAAATCAAGGTGAAAAAAAAAGACTGAATTTATGAAAGCTCTCAAGAGGAATAAACCTAAGTACTTGAACATAAATGCACAGAGCAATAGAGAAAAATTTACATCAAAAGAAAATATGATCTCTGATCTAGTAACTGTGTTGAGGTATTTATGAATAAATACAGCAAACAAAGGAATATGATCCAACACTTAAAAAGACCTTTGGAATTTGAGGACACCGTGGAATTACAGCTCCCTCTTCCTCAGTAGTTCAGAAGAGGAATGAGAATTATGAGAATAGAGTTTATTGTCTATACAGCAAAAATAATGAATAGAAGAAAAAAAACAGAATTTGTGTTTGGCACGTCTCACCAAAGAGACAAAAGAAATAACAAGAGATTAGGGATGTTAATATAGAGAAGTAAAGGACCATCTAGAAAAAGAAAAAGGAAAACTAACAATGATGTTAAAAGAAAATTTACTAACTCTACAAAGAAAACATGGTGATCTCTAAGATGGGATGGGCAGAGATGTACATAGGTCTCCCAGAAGACCACAACAGGACCAAAAACAAAAAACAGGAAATAATAGAAGAGAATGGCTCAGAACTTCTGAATATGAAAGGAATACTAATTAAAAGAATCCATGGGTCATCTCCAGAAAAAAGTCCAAGGCTGCACTCTCCAAGACACATTATGGTTATATTATATAATTATATTATATAATTCAATTCAGAAATGAGTTCTATAAAGGAGATAAAAGGAGATTAAAATAATCCAAGATTGTTCTAAAGCCAGTAGAAAACACAGTAAAGAATGAAATAATATGTTTCAAAGAACAGTGAAGGTAAGGATGTGCAGAGTGACCTAAACTACATATTTGAGTTCACCTATGAGTGAAACAAGATGGATGCTCAATAATTAAGAGGCATTTGAAACATTTTTAAAAAGTCAGAACTTAAGAGATTATTTCCTTCTCAGACATCCTAAAAATCAGAAATACAAGAGGAATGAATAATGGTGGCAATCAAGGACAGTGATAGCAACAGAATGAGAACAGAGAGACAAGATAGATATTTCTTTCTAAATTTACACAAAAAGTCAGCAGTGAATACAGAAGTCTGGTAGAAGTAACAGGGAAGAAGTGTAAATGAGGCATTATGGACAGAACCTGGCAATACCCTTCCTACCAGAGAATTATATTTTATGGACTCTAATACAGCAAGAAAGGGTGCGTGATAGAGAGGAGGAGAGAAATAGGGGTAAATAAAGGAATATGTGATGTACTGGGGTTAAATCAAGGTCTAGGAATGAGGAAAATTTGAGTATTGCAGTCTTATGGAGACAAAAACTTGGATGAAAGTGGGTAAGGAGGAGAGAGAAAAGATTGAAATGGAGGAAAAATAAAGGAACAGATAGGAGGGCATAATGGTAATGGAATTTAAAGAACCCCTTGTATTAGTTTCATTTTCAGATTACATGTTAAAACCCAGAGCTTGTGAATACCACTTGTGGTATGGACTTGTTGACATAAAGAGAGGGGGCTGAACTGGGAGAAGTTAGTGCCACGGATAGAGAGGCATAAGCAGAAAAAAGAAGAGAGGAACTTTTGGGAGCAGCATAGTGGAAGCAGAGAGAAAGAGAATGGCAGGTGGTCAGTATTGCTGAGAGAAAGAACTGCAGGCTGAAGCCACTAGGATTTCTGAGGGCCAGTTGGAGCTATCCAGGATTTTTGAGAACTGCCACCTGGAGCTGCTGAGAACTAAGGAGGTATCACTGTGTTAATGGTATTATTTTTCTGTCTGTTTTGATGTTACTTTGCCAGATTCATCTGTTGGTAAAGCACAGTGCTATTGTTGCAGAGGTCCTGGAATCTGGCTGTTGGTTCAGAAAACTTAAAGGAGGATTTTCTTATTGTATGTTTACAGAAATCCTGGAGGAGGGTCTTGCTGATAATATCAGGGGTCCTGAGACTGTTCTGCAGGCATAGAGTGAATTGATGAGGATGCTGGCAATGCATATTGTGGCTTTATTAAGCTTTGTCTTCCCAGGAACAAGGATTGCTTAGAACTTGCCTTGGTTCAAGATGAAGAAAAGACCTCCCCTTGGGTACTGAATTCTTTGATGATATCTTTTTTCCCAAATGCGTTGTTAACTTCTGGTTTACATCATTCATTTCCATCAGATTTTGAGTTACAGTTTTTTCCCCATTTTCCCTACTCTGCCCCCCAGAATAGCAGTACCACAGGATATCACTTCACCCATCAGTTCCCTCCTATATCTTCTCCCATACTACCTTTGACTTTTTCAGTAGGGCAAGGTGAATCTCTGTACCCCAGTGCCTGTATATCTTATTTCCCAATTATATGCAAAATAGTATTAATAATGGTATTTATATATTTTTAAACATTTGATTTTAAAACTTTGAATCCCAAATTCATTCCCTTCCTTCCTTCTCACCCACCCTTACTGGGAAGATAAGCAATTCAGTATAAGTTGTACATGTGTAGCTACAGAAAACATTACTATAGTAGATGTATTGTAAAATACTGACTATATTTCCCTTCTTCCTATCCCACCTACCACTTGGTCTATTACCTGATTTGATCCTGTCCCTTTTCAAAAGTGGGTGCTTCCAACTTACCCCCATTCCTTGACACCCTCCCTTCTATGAACCCCCCTCTCATACTCACCCCCCCCTACTCTCCTGTAGGGTGAGATATCCTATTTATTATGTATGTCATTCTCTCCCTGAGCCAAATTCAATGAGAATAAGGTTTTGTCTTTTTGCCTTCCTGTTCTTCGCCTCGCTTGTAACCATTTTCCCTTGCCTCTTCTATGTGAGATAGTTTACCCCATTATATCTCTCCCCATCTCCTCTTGTTATATGCCTCTCTCACCTCTTAATTTCACCTTTAAGTATCATCCCTTCCTATTAAATTTGACCTGTTCCCTCTATCTATGTATACCTGTGTGCACGCAAACACACACACACACACACACACAAAACACACACACATATATGTTTCTGTGTGTATATATACATATATATGTATACATCCACATATGTATTCATATGCCCATATACCCTTCTTCAACTATTTTCATACTGAGAAAAGTTTCATCAGTTACAGTTATCATATTTCCATGTAGGAATGTAAATAGTTCAATTTTGATAAGTTCATTATGATTTCTTTTCCCTGTTTACCTTCTCAAGCATCTCTTGCTTCTTGTATCTGAATGTCAAATTTTCTATTCAAGTCTAGTTTTTTTCCTCAAGAATGCTTGAAAGTCTTCTATTCCACTGAATGACCAAATTTTCCTCTGAAACACGATACTCAGTTTTGCTGGGTAGGTGATTCTTGGTTTTAATTCCAGCTCCTTTGCCCTCCAGAATATCATATTCCATGCCCATCGATCCTTTAGTGTAGAAGCTGCCATATCCTGCGCTATCCTGATTGTGTTCCCACAGTATTCAAATTGCTTCTTCCTGGCTGCTTATAATACTTTCTCCTTCATCTGGGAATTCTGGAACCTGGCTATAATATTCCTAGGAGTTTTCTTTTTGGGATCTTTTCCAGGAGGTGTTTGGTAGACTTTTTCAATCTTTATTTTGCCCTCTGGTTCTAAAACATTAGGGCAATTTTCCTTGAGAATTTCTTGAAGGATAATTCCTATGTTCTTTCTTTGATGATGGTTTTCAGGTAGTCCAATAATTTTTAAATTATCTTTCCTGGATCTATTTTCCAGGTCGCTGTTTTTTCCCATGTGATATTTCACATTGCCTTCTATTCTTTCATTTGTTTGGATTTGCTTAAAAGCATCTTGATTTCTCACAAAGTCAGTAGTTTCCATTTGCTCCAGTTTAATTCTGAAGGAATGATTCTCCTCAGTGAGCTTTTGAAATTCTTTTTCCATCTGGTAAATTCGGCTTTTTAAAGCATTCTTCACCTCATTGCCTTTTTGAGCCTCTTTTGCCATTTGAGTTGGTCTATTTTTAAGGTATTATTTTCCTCAGTCAGGCTGTTGACTCTCATTTCATACTTTTCTTGCATGTTTCTCGTTTCTCTTCCCAATTTCCCCCCCACTTTTCTTATCAGTTTCTTAAGGTCCTCTATGGCCTGTAAGCAGAGTGTATTTTCATTTGGGGCTTTTGGTGCAAGAGTTCTGACTTCCCAGTTCTCCTCCTGTTCCATGCTTTGATCCTCTTTGCCCCCCAAATTGGAGTCTAATGTTGAATTTTTCTCTTTATCTTGTTTCCTTTGCCTAGGCATGTTGCCCCTCAATTACTTGACATTTGGGCTTGTTGCCACAGTAGGACTCTGGCACCAGACAGGGGAATTTCTGTCCCAAATGATGCTGGGGTTTTCTCAGCTGCCCAAGGTATTATTTGGTTGCCCTCTCTTAAGCCTCCACACAGTCTGGTAAGCTGGTCACACACCCCCAAGACCTCCACCCCAGACTGCAATTCATATCCAAGAAGGTTAAAGCAAGAGCGATTACCACCCTCCCGCCCCAGACTGATTGCCGGATTCCCTTATAGTGTGCAGGCCAGGAGATGAAGCTGCAACATGGTGGCCTGCTTCACAGCTAATCAGCGGCTTCTTGCCCCCAGGGAAAGAGGATGATGTGCTCTTCCACTCAGTTCCAAAGTCCACAGGACACTGACCTCTCACTTTGTCCTAGGGATCTATGCGTTGGTAAATCTGGAAACAACACAGCTATTGGTGTTCTGGAGTTTCTCCAGCCAGCTCTGGTCTGCATACCCTTGGGCTAAAACCTCTTACTCATGTGGGCCTGGGCTTGGCTCCCAGAGCACTGTGCTGGACACACCCTGCCAGGCTGCTGGGCTGTCCTCAGCGGGAGGTTAGCTTCTCTTTGTCATTTTGTGGGTTCTGTAGCTCCAGGGTTTGTTCAGAGTCCCCTTTTACATGAATTTGGAAGTGGTGGGAGCAGGAGCTGTGTGGAAATGCTGTTACTATTCTGCCATCTTGACTCTGCCCCCAATTTGATGATGTCTTAACCTTGTTGTGGCTTAGGTGTAGTTGGCCTTTGTGTTCTCCCTTGCCCCTTCGAGAAGGGGCTTAGTGGTAACTGATGAAAATTGTAATCTAGGGTTGGAGTACTTTGATTTTTGTGCTTTGTGACTGACAAAATGAATGTACTTTGTTTGTGGTTGGAAACTAATCTCCAGTTGAATAGAGAGAAGACTTTGTATTTGACTAAATGTACTGCCAAGGGGTGGAGTACTTGGAACTTATTACTTTGTGATTGAATTGAAGACTTACTAACTGACTGAGTTACCCTGTATTTTTTCCCTTTTCTGTGAATGTCTTGCTTTAATCTCTCACTGAATAAATAGAGTTTTCTATGCTCATAATCCAAACCTGGAATTTGCTTTTGCTTAGCATTGCAGAGGGAACTCCCACTGATGAATGCTTCTATATATGAAAAAAGATTGTCTATAAAGAGAGTTAGAGACTTTGTGCTGGGTGTGGTCCAGGGATTTGGTGCTTAAAAAGTTTAATCATCTTACCTTGTGAAGGGATGGGAAATTCAGACTCCTGGGGATAACTAGAAGATGAGGTGGTAGGAGAGCATGGGCCCAGAGAATAGACTTTGAGGCAAAAGGGGGAATAAGGTAATGGGGAAGGTAATGATCAAAGGAGGCCTTATCATGGAACAGTGACCTTTCTGATACTTGCAATAATTGACATTGCTCTGGGAATGAGGCACAATGGAAAAAGGCAAATCTATGGGGCCTGCTCTACAAGACAGTGGTAGAAATTGTCTAGCGGGAAAAGCCTATAATGTATACCCTGTAAGTTTTGATTACATAAAGAATACAGAGGAAAAAAAAGACAAGATAATTATAGGTTCATGAATCAGAAAATTAAGATCTAGAGTAAGCAGAGAGGATTGGATAATGAAGATAGAGAAATCCTTTTTGGAAAGAGATTTAAAAAATGAATATGACTAGTTGAACAGGAAGAAAGTAAGGAAACATTGGACTAATAAAGAGGAGAAGGGGGGGGAGAATTATATAATCAAGAAATGAAGAGATAAGGGGTAAGGGGAGAGAACACCTCAAAAAGATAAAAATAAAATAGCGGAAGGGACATAGTATTGTGATTACAGTGGAAGAGGGTGAAGTTATAACTCAAAAAAATGGAAGAAAACATAAACCTATAAATATAAAATAGAATGTAAATAAATAAAATATACAATACAAACCTAAGGTGACTTTAAATGTGAATATATTAAATAATCCAATAAAACAAAATATAGTGACAGACTGAATAAAAAAAAACTATGTTGCTTAAAGGAAACTAAAACTGACATTAAAATATTTTTAAATGAAAAAGCTCTTTGCACAATTTACTTCAAGAAATACTAATTTTCTCATTTTAAAAGTCTGAATCTAAATCACTTTTATTGTGTCTCCCTGTGAAAAATTCTAAGGAGATTCATAGTGATGGAATTCAAAGCTATTGTACAAAGCTACTGCTACTCATGATAGCAGTACTTATTTGTCTCTGTCTACAAAAATGATATTCACTGTATTTAGGGTATAGAGAGAAGAATGTTTCCAAGAATTAAATTTTAGGTAGTGCGTTATATATTTTCCCAATGAAAAGCAATGAAATATATAACACTATCTCTTTGCTATGGACTAATTATTGGAATCATATCCATATCCTTAATGAAACAATATACAATTCAACAAAACTTTATCCAGTAATTAAATTAAATCACAATAATTTATTAAGCCCCTACTATGTGCGAGGCATATTTCAGTGGTGATAGGAAAACAAAACAAAAAGTATCCTTGTCTTCAAAAAGTTTACAATATCTTAGGGAAAATAAAAATATCAAATAAACAAGTATTTACAGAATTTGTACAAGGTGAATAAAAGTTAATTTGTAGAGCACAAGTAGCTTAGGGAATTTGGAAAGGCTTTATGTAGAAATTGGTATATAGGTTGAATCTGGAAGCAATTTATAGAATCAAAAAGGAATAATGGGCAAGGAAAGAATTCAGAACACTATAGCCTCCAGCAGTGCCAGCTACCCTCACTCTAACACCTCAGTATAATGCCAGACAAAGGTTTCCCTGTGTGCCTCATGACAATACCAGTGCAGCACCAGGTAAACACCTAGGATCTGTAGCCACTGACACAAGAAGACTGAGACATTACCCCTTCAACCCCAGGAGAAGATCTCAAATGTAAAATAAAAAAGGAAGATAACCAAGAAAGATGAATAAAAAACAAAAATAATTTTATCATAGAGAGTTATTATGATGACAAGTAAGATCCAGAAACAAACTCAGAAGAGCACAACAATGTAAAAATACTGATGGGCAAAACCCAAAGAACTCAAGGAAGAGGTCAAAAAGGAGCTTAAAAACATATAAGAGAGGTAAAAGAATAATTAGAAAAAAAAATGAGAATAATACAAGAGAATTATGAAAAAAGTCAATGGTTTTAAAAAGTAAACAATTGCTTAAAAGGTACTATTAACTAAACAGAAAAGGAGTTATAAAAGCTAATTGTGGAAAACAACTTAAAAGTTAGAATTGGGCAATGGAAGCTAATGACTCTATGAAACATCAAGAATCAATTAAACAGGGGAATGGAGTCAAGATGGCAGAGTAGAAACAGCATTTCCACAAAGATCCTGCTCCCACCATTTCCAAATTCATGTAAAAGGGGATTCTGAACAAACTCTGGAGCTACAGAGCCCACAAAATAACACAGAGAAGGTAACATCTCACTGAGGACAGCCCAGCAGCCCAGCGGGGTGTGTCCAGCACAGTGCTCTGTGAGCTGAGCCCAGGCCAACATGAGTCAGATGTTTTAACCCCAGGGCAGCTGTACAGCAAGCTGCTGGAGGAACTCCAGAACACCAACAGCTGTGGAGTTTCCAGAATTATCAACACATAGATGCCAAGGACAGAGAGGTCAGTGCAGTATGGACTTTGAGACTAGTGGGGAGAGCATGTTGGCCTCTTTCCCTGGGGGCAAGAAGCTGCTGATTAGCTGTGGTGCAGCCCGCCATGTTGCAGCTTCAGTTCCTGGCTTGCAGACTGTAGGGGCACTGGCGACCAGTCTGGGGGGTAAATCACTCTTGCTTTAACCTTCCTGGATCTGGATTGTGGTCTGGGGTGGAGGTCTTGGGGTGTGTGGCCAGCTTGCCAGAGTGTGTGGAAGCTTCAGAGATATCTCACCTACAGGAGAGCAGGGGGGATGAGGATGAGAGCGGGGGATGACAGAATGGAGGTCAGGAGGGAAGTGGAGGAGGGAATTTGGAAGCACCCACTTTTGAAAAGGGACAGGATAACAGTAGGGAATAGACCAAGTGGGAGGTGGGATAGGAGGGAGGGAAGTATAGTCAGTCTTTTACAATATATGGTAATGTTTTGCATAGCTACACATGTATAACATATACTGAATTGCTTCTCTTCCCATAAGGGTTGGTGACAAGGGAAGAAGGGAATGAATCTGGAATTCAAAGTTTTAAAATTAAATGTTTTAAAATATATAAATACTATTATTAATATTATTTTACATATAATTGGGAAATAAGATATACAGGCATTGGGGCACAGAGATTCACCTTGCCCTACTGGAAAACTCGAAGGGGGTATGGGAGAAGATATGGGAGATAGCAGATTGGATGAGGGGATATCCTGTGGGACTGCTATTCTGGGGTGGTGGGTAGGGGAAAAATGGGGAAAAATTGTAACTCAAAATCTTGTGGAAATTCATGATGTAAACCAAAAGTTAATAAAGCATTTGAAGAAAAAAAAATCAATTAAACAAATTCAAAAGAATGAAAAAAGGAGGAAAATGTAAAATTACTTATGGGAAAAACAAGTGACCTGAGAAATAAATCCAAAGGAAACAATATCAGAATCACGGAACTACCTAAAAGTCATAGTCATAAGTAATACCTGAACAGCATCTTTCAAGAAATTTTCAAGGAAAACTACGCTGATGTCTTGGAACCAGAAGAAACCTCTGCTGACAAGGGATGCCAAGCCCAATTTTGCTGCTGAAATGCAGTCTAGACAAGAAGAAATGAACAGAAGCCTTGTGAATGCAAAACCAGTGAGTCTTTCAGGTAGTCCAATAATTTTTAAATTATCTCTCCTGGATCTCTTTTCAAGATCAGTGGTTTTTCCAATGAGATATTTCATTTTGCCTTTTTTTTTCATTTGTTTGGATGTGATTTTATAGTATCTTGATTTCCCATGAAGTCACTATCTTCCATTTGCTCCAATCTAATTTTTTTTCTTTTTTTGCTTGGAGGGCAATTGGGGTTGTGACTTACCCAAAGTCACGTGGCTATTAAGGGTATCAAATATCTGAGGCTGGATTTGAACTCAGGTCCTCCTGATTCCAGAGCTGGTGGTCTTTTCACTGCACCACCTAGCCACCCCAACTCCAATCTAATTTTGAAGGAATTATTCTCTTCAGTGAGCTTTTGGAATTCCTTTTCCATTTGGCCAATTCAGTTTTTTAAGGCATTCTTCTCCTCATTAGCTTTCTGGGCCTCTTTTGCCATCTGAGTTAGTTTATTTTTTAAGGTGTTATCAAAAGTGAGGCTCAAAGGGTGAAAGAAGAGAGAGGACATATAGGAGGAAAAATAAGATGGAAGAAAATACACATGTAGTAATCATAACTGACTGTGAAGGGGATGAGCTTTCCCATAAAAGAGTAGCACATAATTGAGTGGATCAAAAATCAGAAACCTGCAACATGTTCTTTATAAGAAACACAGTTGAAGCACAGAGACAAACACAGAAGAAAGGCAAAGGACTTGAGCTTAATTTATTATGCTTAATTTGAAGTAAAAAAAAAAGGAGCATTAGTAATCCTGTTCTCAGACAAAGCAAAAGCAAAATTCAAACTAATTAAAAGAGATAAGGAAGGAAAATACTGTTCTCAGACAAAGCAAAAGCAAAATTCAAACTAATTAAAAGAGATAAGGAAGGAAAATAAACCTTGCTAAAAGACCCTGTATACAATGAAGTAATATCAGTGTTACAGATATATTCACCAAGTGGTATAGCACCCAAATTTTTGAAGAAGTGAGACACAGGAAGAAATAGACAATAAAACTGTACCTTAACTGTCCCCTCTCAGAACTTGATAAACCCAACTGAAAAATAAACAATAAAGAAGCTAAGGAGGTGAACAGAATATTTGAAAAGGTAGATATGGCAGACCCTTGGAGAAAAATGAATGGAAACAGAAAGGAATATATTTCTTTTTCCTTAGCAATATGTGGCCACTACATGAAATTAATCATGTATTAAGGCATAACCCCCCCCCCCCAAATTAAATGTAGAAAGGCAGAAATATTTAATGTATTCTTTTCACAAAGAGCAGTGGAAAGATAGATTAAAAATTTATTGGAAGCTAAATAATCTAATTCAAAAGAATAAGATGGTCAAAGAACAAATTCAATAATTTCATTAAAGAGAAGGACAACAATGAGACAATATTCCCAAATTTATGATGTGCAGCTAAAGCAGTACTTAGGGGAAAATATATTTTTCTAAATTCTTAAATTAACAAAATAGAGAAAGAGCAGATCAATGAATTGGTCATGCAATTAAAAAAAGAACTAGAAAAAGAACAAATTAAAAATCCACAACTGGGCACCAAATTGGAAATCCTGAAAGTGAAAGGTGAGATTAATAAAACTGAAAATTTAAAAAGCAGCAAGCTATTAAGCTAATAAATAAAATTAAAAGTCAGTTTTATGAAAAAAAACAGTAAGATAAGTGCCACTAGTTAATTAAAATAATAAAAAAGAAAACTGAATATCCAGTATCAAATATAAAAAGCATGAAATCACCATCAAATGAAGAAGAAACTAAAGCAATCAGTACAAAACATTTTGCCCAATTATAAACCAAAAATTGATCATCTGAGATAAATGAATGAATATGAAATTATTAATTACATTACTTAAATTATTAATTACATTAATAATAATTAATTATTATTATATATTAATAGAATGCTAAATGATCCCATTTGAGGACAAGATGGACAAGTCATTAATGAACTCCCTAAGAAAAAAACCCCAGAGTCAGATGGATTCACAAGGAAACTCCAACAAACATTTAAATCACAATTTATTCAAATGCTATATAAACAATTTGGAAGTATAGGCAAAGACCAAGTTGACTAATGAATATGGATGCTAAAATTTTTAACAAAATATTAGAAAGGTGATTACAGCAATATATCACAAGGATTATAAAATATTAACAGATGGGATTTATACCAGGAATGCAGATTTAGTTCAGTATTAAGAAAACTATCAACATAATGGACTATATCAATAATAATACCAGCAGAAATAATGATTATCTCAAAAAAATCCTGAAAAAACTTTCCACAAAATACAATACCCATTTCTATTAAAAACCCTATTTAGCATAGGGATAAAGGGAGAGCATTCCTTAAAATGAACATCAGTATCTATCTAAAACAATCATCAAACATACTGTAGTGGGTATAGGCTAGAAGCCTTCCAAATAGCATTACCAGTGAAGTAAGGATGCCCATTATCACCACTCTTATTCAATATAGTACTAGAAATGCTAGCTTTACCAAGGAAAGAAAAAGAAATAAAAGGAATTGGAATAGGCAATGAGGAAATAAAACTCTCTCTCTTTGCAGATGATATGATGGTACACTTAGAGAATTCTAGAGAATCAACTAAAAAAAAAACTACTTGAAACAATTAACACCTTTAGCAAAGTTGCAGGATATAAGATAAATCCACATAAATCATTACCAATTTGGAGCTATGACCAAAGGCCAACCAAACTGTGCTTACTCTTTAATTGAGTAATGCTACTACTAGTTCTGTAGTAGAGATTATAAAAAAGGGAGAAGAACCTACATGTGCAAAAATATTCATAGCCATGATATTCATGGTGGCAAAAAAAAGGATATTGAGGGAATACCAATCAATTAGGGAATGACTGGCCAAGCTATTGTATTTTAATATAATGGAATACTATTGTGCAATAAAAGAAATGCTGAATAAGCACATTTCAGAAAAACCTGGAAATACTTGTATGAACTGATGCAAAATGAAATAAGCAGAGCTAGGAAAACACTGTACATACTATCAGCCACATTGTGTGATGACTAACTATAAATGACTCAGCTCTTAGCAACACAATGATCCAAGAGAAGTACAAAATACTCATGAAGGAAAAATGCTTATAAATATCTAAATAAAAACTGATTGACTCTGAATGTAGATCAAAGCCTAGGTTTTCACTTACTTTATTCTTTTTCATGATTTTTTCTTTTCATCATTTCCTTATTTTATAATTGTGACTAATATGGTAATATGTTTAAGATGATGGCATTCTATAACTGATATCAAATTATCATTTTTGGAAGAAGGGAGGGGAGGAAGAGAGGTAGGAAAATTTGGAACTAAGAAAATTGTAAAAAATGCTAAAATTGTCTTAACATGAAATTGGGTTAAAAATAAAATACTTTTAAGGAATAAAGACTCTGAGGTTGTCTAGGCTGATAACCTGGTTGACTAGAAGGATGATGATGCTTTGAACAGTTTCAAAGAAGTTTAAAAGAGTGTTGAATTTGAGGGGAAAGAAAGTAAGTTCTGCTTTGGGGATGTTGTTTTGAATAAGCCAGGACATCCTCTTTGAAATATCCAATAAGACCCAATATGTATTTACAGAAACCAAGATAGAAGGGCACACAGTAAATCCCTGTAGCTCTCCCATATTCACCTCCAAACAACCACAATATAGTGCCCCAGAACAAATCCTGAAACAGCAGAGTCATTGGAAAGACAGGGTGGAGCAGTCTTTAAGCCCAGGAGACTTGGAGATTCTACAAGAAAGATCCATTTCACTTAAGTAAAAGGCAGAGTGCATGGAAGTACAGGAACTGTCCCAACAAGCAAGCAGCAATTCCCACCTCAGTATAGCACTGGAATACCCCAGTGCTTTGGATCAGGCAAATGCTAACACCAGAACCCACCACCTGCCTTAGAATAGACAGAGGAACTGGCAGACTACAGCTCTGAGAACTACTACATGCTTTAGTGTAACCCTGGGGTAGGAAGTTGTACCATCCGTTCCATCAGTTGTACCTCCACATACTTCAGCATAGCTAAGGGCAGATGGGAATATTCTAGAGGCCAGACCTCCATGTACTTCAGTGTAGCACCATGAAAATGCAGAAACACTTCTTTAGCCTCAGCACATTCCAGTCACTATCACTAGGATTCCAGTTCAGTACCAGGTAAACTGTCACAAACATATAGCTTTCAACATTGCCAGCCACTCCTCACCCCAGCCTCTCAATATAGTAGCAGACATGAGATTTCCCTATGGACCTCAGGGCAACCTGGCGCAACCTAAGCATATCACCAGGTAAGCAGCCAGGGCACACAGCCACTGACACAAGAAGACTGAGAGTCCATCTGAGCAATTCCCCCCCCCCCCCAAAAAACAACAACAACAACAACAACAACAACAACAACAACAAAAAACCCAGAAAGAACTCATGGAACAGTTCAAAAGGAGTTTAAAAATCATATAAGAGAGGTAAAAGAGAAAATGGAAGAGAAATGAAAGTGATGCAAAAGAATTATGAAAAAAGAGTCAACAGCTTAGAAAACTGCTAAGAAGTAAAATTGGCCAAATGGAAAAAAAGAAACAAAAATCAGTTCCTTAAAGAGAACAATTGGTCAAATGGAAGAGAAAATACAAAGCTAATTGAAGAAAAGAATACTTAAAAAGTTAGAATTGGGCAAGTAAATGGAAGCTAATGACTCTATGAGACATCATGAATTAATCAAATTCAAAAGAATGAAAAAAAAATGGAAGAAAGTGTAAGATACCTCATGAGAAAAACAATTGCCTTAAAAAATTGGTGGAGCCAATACCAGAATCTTTGGACTACCTGAAAGCCTTAATCAAAAAGAAACTGGACAGCATCTTTCAAGAAATTATGAAGGAAATCTGTAGTGTTGTTCATTGGAAGAACCAATGATTGCCTGAGGGAAAAGATCCAAAAATAAATATTCCAAGGTACATTTTGGCCAAATTTCAAAACTATAAGATGAAGGAAAAATACAAGTGGCCAGAAAGAAACATTTCTAATATTGGGGAGTCATAATTAGCATCACATAAGACTTGACAGCTGCAATCTTAAAGAATCAAAGATCATGAAACATTGTGTTCTGGAGGGCAAAGGAGTTAGAACTACAACCAAGAATCACTTACCTGACAAAATTAAATATAATGTGTCAAGGGAAAAATGACCATCCAATGAAAATGAAGGATTTCAAGTCTTCATAAGAAGATCAGAACTAAACTAAATATTTTACCTCTAAGATCAAGACTCAAAAGAAGCATAAACAAATAAAAGGGGGAAAATATAAGCTTTCGATGGAACTAATCTGTTTATATCCCTACACTGGAAGAGGATATGTGTAACTCTTAAAAATTGTATCAATAACAGTAAAGATAAAAGGAATATACATAGACAGAGGATTTGGATTTAAATGAATTGAATGAAAAATAATTAAAGGATAAGAAAGAGGAGTAGAAGTGGTGCAGAAGGAAATTGAATAAAATAATTAAAGGATAAGAAAGAGGAGCAGAAATGGTGCAGAAGGAAGGGAAAGATATAATGGGGTAAATTACCTCCCATAAAGAGGTGAGAAAGACCTATTGCACCAGAGGGATAAACAGGAGGGGGAATGATGGGCGTTGCATTAACTTTACTATTATTAGCATTGGCTAAAAGAGGGAATAATATACACAATCAGTTGATTATAGAAATCTCTCTTACCTGACAGAGAAGTAGGAGGGGAAGAGGTTAAGTAAAGGGAAGGGTATGGGAACTAACTGAAGGGAGGGTAGATTTGAGGAGGTGGTAGACAGAAGGAAAACACTGGTGAGGTGGGAAAGGGTAAAAGAAGAGAAAGGACAAACATTAGGAAGAATAAGGTGGAGTGAAATGCACAGGTAGTAATCATAATTGTGAAAGTGCATGGGATGAACTCTCCCATAAAATGGGTACAGATTAGCAGAGTGATCAAAATCCAGAATCCTTCAATATGTTGCTTACAAGAAACAGACTAGAACCGTAGAGGAACACAGAGAGTAAAGTTAAGGGGTTGGAGCAGAATTTATTATGCTTCAGCTGAAGTAAAAAAAATGTAGTAGTAGCAATCCTGATCTTAGACAAAATAAAAGCACAAATAGACCTAATTAAATGAGAGAAAAAAAAATTACATCTTGGTAAAAGATACCATAGGCAATGAAGCAATCAAATCAGAAATGATAGTAATAGTCTACTTGTCAGATCTATGAGGAGGGGAAGAATTTGTGACCAAACAAGAGATAAAGGCCATTATGAAATATAGAATAGATAATTTTCATCATATTAAATTTAAAAGCATTTGTAAAGACAAAACTAATTAAACCAAGATTAGAAGGAAAGCAGGAATCTTGGAAACAATCTTTTTTTAAAGCAATCGGGGTTAAGTAACTTGCTCAAGGTTACACGGCTAGTCATGATTTATGTGTGGGTGCTCATTTTCTGAGGCCGGTTTCGATCCCGGGTCATCCCAACTCTAAGGCCGGTGCTCTTACTCACTGTGCCACCTAGCTGCCCCAGAAACAATCTTTATAGCAAGTATCTCTTATAAAAACTTCATTTCTCAAATGTATAGAGAACTGAGTCAAATTTATGAGAATACAAGCCATCCCCAAATTGATAAATGGTCAAAGGACATGAACAGGCATTTTTCAGATGAAGAAATCAAAGCTATCTATAGGCATATGAAGACGTATTCTAAATCACTTTTGATTCCAAATTAAAGCAAATTGAAAATATCACTCCACACCTGTCAGAATGGCTAATATGACAAAAAAGGAAAATTATATATTTTCGAGAGAATTGTGGGAAAATTGGGACAATAATGCACTATTGGTGGAGATGCAAACTGATCCAACTATTCTGGAGAACAATTTGGAACCATGCCAAATGGACAAACAAACTGCATACCTGTTGATCCAGCAATACCACCACTAAATCTATATCCCAAAAAGATCATAAAAGTGGGAAAAGGACTGATATGTGAAAAAAATATTAACAGCATCCCTATTCATAGAGGCAAATTAGGCAAAATACTGGAAGTCAAAGGGAAGCCCCTCAATCAGGGAATGGCCGAACAAGCCTTGGTATAAGAATATAATGAAATAAAATTGTTCAATAAGAAATGATGAACTGGCACATTTAGGAAAAAACTGGAAAGACTTGCACAAACTGTTGTAAAGTGAAAGGAGCAGAATCAGGAAAACACTGTACACAGCATTAACAACATTGGGTGATGATCATCTGTGAGTGACTCAGTTTTTCTCAGCAACACAATGATAAAGAAAATGCTATCCATAACCAGATAAAGAACTGATGGACTTTAAATGCAAATCAAAGAATATTTTTTCACTCATTTTATGCTTTTGTTTTCCTTCTTCTTCTATAACTATTGTGAATATGGAAATATGTTTTATATGATAGTACATGTAAAAACTACATATATCAAACTGCTTGTCATTTTCAGGAGAGGGGAAAGGAGGGAAGGAGAGAAAAACTGGGACTCAAAATCTTATGAATATGAATGCTAACAATGTTCTTTTTTGTTTTTGAAAAGATGCTAAAATTCCTTTATGATCAGAGAAATGTATAGAGAAATATTTGATGTCACCTTACTCTTACTATATTGTCAAAATTAGCAAAGACATTATAGTATTGGCAGGTCTCTGGAAACACAGGCACCCTGTTTTATTGTTAAAGGGACTAAAGACAGACTTAAAACTTTTGGGAGAACAATTGAACAATATACAATGAATTACAAAGCTATATACCTTTTGACCTGGATATTCCATTGCTAGGATTATGTCTTAATAATATCATGAAAAGGGGAAAAAAAGGAACTGCTAGTACAAAAAATATTCATAGCTGCTTTATTTACAATAAGAAAAAAATTTTAAACCCCCATATGTTAAATGACTGGAAGCTACTGAATAAATTATGGTATCTGAATATGGCTTATGTACCAACATCTATCAGAGATATGGAAGGAGAGAAAGTCTGAAGAACTTGATAGAAATCTCCAAATTAAATGAACATGGGGGTGGCTAGGTAACAGTAAATAGAGCACAAGCCCTGGAGTCAGGAGGACCTGAATTCAAATCCAACCCTCAGATACTTAACACTTACTAGCCATGTGACATTGGGCAAGTCACTTAACTCCAACTGCCCTGCCTTCTCCCATCCAAAAAGCAAAAAAAAAAAAAAAAAGAATAAAAAACAAATTAAATGACCATGTACTTTAATACTCAGTGACTTCAGTGAAAGATGGGCAATAAGGGAGGATGCTGAAAAATGTTGGAAAATTTGAATCAAGATTAAGAATAAAAGAAACTCTAGGCTTATAGGCTACACAGAAATCTCATGCCTATGTGTATCACAAATACTTTTTCAAGAAGGAATTTGCGTCTGGATGTCAAATTTTCTTGGTTTTTTCCTCAAGAATGCTTGAAAGTTCTCTATTCCACTGAATGACCATATTTTCCCCTGAAACAAAATACTCAGTTTTGCTGGGTAGGTGACCCTTGGGTTCATTCCCAGTTCTTTTGCCCTCTGGAATATCATATTTCATGCCCTTCGATCCCTCAGTGTAGAAGCTGCCAGGTCCTGGGCTATTTTGATTGTGTTTCCACAATATTGAAATTGTTTCTTCCTGGCTGCTTGTAGTATTTTCTCCTTGATCTGGGGATTCTGGAACCTGGCTATAATATTCCTGGGAGTTTTCTTTTTGGGATCTTTTTCAGGAGGTGATCTGTGGATTCTTTCAACCTCTATTTTGCCCTCTGGATCTAAAACATCAGGGCAGTTTTCCTTGAGAATTTCTTGAAGGGTGATTTCTAGGTTCTTTCTTTGATCATGGCTTTCAGGTAGTCCAATAATTTTTAAATTGTCTCTCCTGGATCTATTTTCCAGGTCAGTGGTTTTTCCCATGAGATATTTCACATTGCCTTCTAATCTTTCATTTGTTTGGATCTGCTTAACAGCATCTTGATTTCTCATAAAGTCACTAGCTTCCATTTGCTCCAGTCTAACTCTGAAGGAATGAATCTCCTCAGTGAACTTTTGAGATTCTTTTTCCATCTGGCAAATTCGACTTTTTAAGGCATTCTTCTCCTCATTGCCCTTTTGGGCCTCCTTTGCTATTTGAGTTAGTCTATTTTTTAAGGTGTTGTTTTCCTCAGTCAGGCTGTTGACCCTCATTTCATACTTTTCCTGCATCCTTCTCATTTCTCTTTCTAATTTTTCCTCCACTTCTCTTATTTGATTTTTAAAGTCCTTCTTAAGGTCCTCTATGGCCTGCAACCCACTCATGTTTTCCCCTGGGGCTTTGGAGCAGGACTTCTGACCTCACAGTCCTTTTCCTGCTCTATGCCCCCAAAATAGGAGTCTAGGGTTGCATTTTTCTGTTTCCTTTGCCTTGGCATGTTGTCACTTAATTGCTTGACTTTTGGGCTTGTTGTCACACTATGGCTTTAAGGCCAGCTAGAGGAATTTTCGTCCCGAACGTGTGGGGGGCAACTTCCGTTTCTGGCAAGCTGTAAACCCAGCCACAACTTCCACCCTAGATCACAATCCATATCCAGGGAGGTTAAAGCAAGAGCGATTACCCCCCAAGACTGATCGCTGGATCTCCCCACGATTTGTAGGCTGGGAGCCAGACCTGCCTCTGAAAACTACAAAATAGCGTGTCTCCTCAGCAGCTTCTAGCCCCCAGGGGAGGGAGCTGACGCATTCCCCAAATACAGGTCCCAAAGTCCATAGGACACTACCCTCTTACTTTGTCCTAGGCATGTCTATGTTGATAATTCTGGAGTCTCCACAGCTCCTGGTGTTCTGGGGTTCCTCCAGCTAGCTGCTGGCCCTGCCGCCCTGGGGCTAAAACTTCGGCTCATGTGGACCTGGGCTCGGCTCCGCTCGGCTCCTGCGCTCTGTGCTCTGCGCGCTGCCGGCTCCCAGACCTCTGTGCTGGTCCTTCCTGCAGGGCTGCTGGGCTGTCCTCAGCGGGAGGTTAGCTTCTCTGTGTCGTTCTGTGGGTGCTGGGGCTCCAGAAGTTGTTCAGAGTCCTTTTTTACATAGTTTGTGGGGAATCTGGGGGCAGAGAGGCTTGGATGAGCTGTTTCTACTCCGCCATCTTGGCTCCGCCCCGCTAACAATGTTCTTGATATGTATTTGTGGTAAAAAATAAAATACTATTTAAAGCAAAAAAAAAGAAAAGAAAGAGAACTATCTAGTTTGTTATGTGTGACCCAATTTTTATTCTTACCAATTAATTTCATTTATACCTGATGACAAAAGTTTATCATGACAAAGTTGTTTACCAAATTTTCCCATTGTTTGCCTGTCCTATTTGGTTTATATTCTTATCAGTGGAAAGCTAGGTTGCACATTGGATAAAGTAACAGCCCTAGAGTCAGGAAGACTCCTCTTCCTGAGTTCAAATTCTGACTTCAGACACTTACTAGCTGTGTGATCCTAGGCAAGTCACTTAACACTCTTTGCTTCAGTTTCCTTATCTGTAAAATGAGTTGGAGAAAGAAATGGCAAACCACTCTAATATTTTTACTCAGGAAACCTCTAATGGAGTCATTAAGAGTCAGAATGACAAAAAAAAACTGAACTTGAACTTGATTCTTACTAGTTGTTTATGAATACACTCAGGTTGTTCACCAGCTTGTACCATACATAAAGACATGTATGTATAGACTTATCTTAATATTGAAAAATAAGCTATGAAAAAAAAATGCTAGGGGCAGCTAGGGGGCACAGTGAGTAAGAGCACCAGCCCCAGATTCAGGACCACCCAGGATCGGTTCCAGCCTCAGAAAATGAGCACCCACACATAAACAATGACTGGCTGTTCCACAGCTTCCAATAGGCATTTGAATACAGACCAAATTTAACATTAAGGCATTTAAAAAGAGAAATGATTATGATCTATGATCAATTTGAAAGTCCTCCCTTCCCAGAGGATTAGCCTCTATTTCCATGCAAGCAAAATACAAAGCAAGTTGATTGATCAAGTTACTTAACCCCAATTGCTTAAAAAATGCTCATCAAAATACTTCATCACAAAAGGATGGCCTTAAACAAAATGCAGTCAGTTACATCAATGTAATCTCATTACACTGACCTCACAGAGCTTACACTCTAATTATAATGTAATATGTGTGAAACTTAGATGTTTCTCAAATCATCCAGTTTAATTTCATTTTTTTCTTTTCACCACATTCTCACGGTTGTCTATTTGGGTCAATACATTATCTTTATTAAGCTCCTACCACTTTGAAGAAAACAATTCTTAAGATTTGTGCTTGGTTGCTGCTGATCTAGAATAGTGTAACTTACATATGAATACCACTGTCCATCCACTAGTTAACATAGAATGATTTCTACTGTATTCATTCTCCTATTGAAAAGACATATTTCAAGTGTATTAAAATGAAAGACATGTACATTTTATTTCATTGAAATCCAGAAATAAAGGAATGGAGAAGAAAGTCATACAAGTCCACAGTAGTTGCGTGATTTTAAATAGGAATGAGTTTCATTCCTAAGTAAAGTTGTTGTCATTCTTTCTTCCCTATTGGTAAGAAATAACCTCCGAAAATTTGGCATTTGCTACTTATGTGGCACATGGAATGAATCCCTATTGACAGAAACACTTTGTTTAGGCAAGCTCTTGCTAGTTCACCTTCAGTGTATATACCACCTTAGTTGATTTATGGCTATTTTAAAGTAAAGTCAATTAATGAGAATGAACAGCATCTAATCAAAAAGTCTTTGCCTTACTGCTTTTACCCCCTTATGCTAGAAAGCAATTCTGCATCTTGATGAGATGACATCTATTACACTGCCATCAAATTTCAGTCAGATAATTAACTCAGTTTGAAACATACAACTGTGCACCTTTGTAAGGGGCACAAGTGGAAGCTGAATTGAATATTATGATTAAAGAAATATTTCTCATAGATATGGTCCTTTATCAATGTGGAATAAACCAGTTATTTCCCAAGAATGTACTATATATACATTGAAATGCAATTAGTTTCTATTAAGAACCAAACTATCACTCTATTAATTAGTGAACAAAAGAGTTTTAGGTGATTTACAATGGAAGTACTGGTTAGGACTTTCCTCCTAGGGCTTTGTAATAGCCATCCACTGTTAGGAAATACTCATGCAGTTACATAGAGAGAAAAGTTATCCATAAAATGACCTGTGTCCTGAGGAACATACACAAATGAAAGAAGGGCTTCTAGGAAAAGAGAAGCTAAGTAGAAATTAGGAATGTGAGAATGCTTCAGGCCAAGTGATTACGACTTCTTCCAACAAACCAGGAGCCATGGAAACCCCAGGGTTTTATGCCATGCAGAACTGTAATGTCAGGAACAGGACCTGAGAGTTGGGAGCAAACAAAAGAACAAATGAGCAAATTCTTAAGGGAGAAGGAGGTGATAAGTAAAATGTAAGTATTGCTTTTCCCAATATCTGCAATTCTCCTTATACTATGGGGGCTTCTATTGGTGCTTTGTATTTTGCTTGCATGGAAATAGAGGCTGATCCTCTGGGAAGCGATAATTTTCAAACTGATTGTAGATCGTAATCATGTCTCTTTTTAAATGCCTTAATGATAAATTTGGTCTGTATTCAAATTCTCATTGGAAGCTTGATGCTTGCATGGAAACTCCTTATTGGAAGAGGCAGAAATATTCTAAACTAAGATGCGTCCAAGGATCAACTATCCCTGAATAACAGTAAATAGCCATTATGATTACTATTGTAAGGAACTTTTCAAGATTGAATCAAACCGGGGCAGAGCCAAGATGGCGGAGTAGAAACAGCACATCCAAGGCTCTCTCCCCCCAGTTCACATCCAAACCATGTAAAAGGGGACTCTGAACAACTTCTGGAGCTCCAGCATCCACAGAACAATGCAGAGAAGCTAACCTCCAGCTGAGGACAGTGCAGCAGCCCTGCAGGAAGGACCAGCACAGCACTCCGGGAGCTGGCAGCACGGAACACAGCATGTGGGGAGCTGAGCACAGATCTGCCTGAGCCGTGGTTTTAGCCCCAGGGTGGCCGGGCTAGCCACCAGCTGGAGGGACCCCAGAACACCAGCAGCTGTAGAGATTCCAAAATTATCAATTCAGATATGCCTAGGACAAAGTGAGAGGTTAGTGCCCTATGAATTTGGGACCAGTATTTGGGAACGTGTCAGCTTCCTCCCCTGGGGGCTAGAAGCCATTGAGGAGACATGCCGTTTTGTAGTTTTCAGTGGCAGCTCCAGCTACTGGACTGCGAACAGTAGGGAGATCCAGCGAGCAGTCTTGGGGGGTAATCACTCTTGCTTTAACCTCCCTAGATCTGGATTGTGATCTGGGGGGGGGTCTGGGGTGGGTATCCAGCTTCCCAGAAAGCTGGGAGGACCCCAACATTCGGGACAAAAGCACTCCTGTCTGGTGGCAGAGTCCTACTGTGCCAACAAGCCTCAAAGTCAATTAAGTGGCAACATGTCAAGGCAAATGAAACAAAAGAAACAGAAAAATGCAACCTTAGACTCCTATTTTGGGGGCAAAGAGGATTGAAGCATGGAACTGGAAGAGGACTGTGAGGTCAGAAATCCTGCTGCAAAAGCCCCAAAGGAAAATATGAGCAGGTTACAAGCCATAGAGGACCTTAAGAAGGACTTTAAAAATCAAATAAGAGAAATGGAGGAAAAATTGGGAAGAGAAATGAGAAGGATGCAGAAAAAATGAAATGAGGGTCAACAGCCTGACTGAGGAAAACAATACCTTAAAAATAGACTAACTCAAATGGCAAAGGAGGCCCAAAAGGGCAACAAGGAGGAGAATGCCTTAAAAAGTCGAATTTGCCAGATGGAAAAAGAATCTCAAAAGTTCACTGAGGAGATTCATTCCTTCAGAGTTAGACTGGAGCAAATGGAAGCTAATGACTTTATGAGAAATCAAGATGCTGTTAAGCAGATCCAAAACAAATGAAAGAATGGAAGGCAATGTGAAATTTCTCAGGGGAAAAGCCACTGACCTGGAAAATAGATCCAGGAGAGACAATTTAAAAATTGTTGGACTACTGGAAAGCCATGATCAAAGAAAGAACCTAGAAATCACCCTTCAAGAAATTCTCAAGGAAAATTGCCCTGATGTTTTAGACCCAGAGGGCAAAATAGAGGTTGAAAGAATCCACCAATCACCTCCTGAAAAAGATCCCAAAAAGAAAACTCCCAGGAATATTATAGCCAGGTCCCAGAATCCCCAGATCAAGGAGAAAATACTACAAGCAGCCAGGAAGAAACAATTTCAATATTGTGGAAACACAATCAGAATAGCACAGGACTTGGCAGCTTCTACACTGAGGGACTGAAGGGCATGGAATATGATATTCCAGAGGGCAAAAGAGCTGGGAATGAACCCAAGGGTCACCTACCCAGCAAAACTGAGTATCTTGTTTCAGGGGAAAATATGGTCATTCAGTGGAATAGAGGACTTTCAAGCATTCTTGATGCAAAAACCAGAGTTGAATAGAAAATTTGACATTCAGACACAAGAAGCAAGAGATGCTTGAGAAGGTAATCAGGGAAAAGAAATCAAAAGGAACTTATCAAAGTTGACCTATTTACATTCCTACATGGAAAAACAATAACTATGACTGATGAAACCTTTCTCAGTATGAAAATAATGGAAGAAGGGTATATGGTCATATGAATACATATGTGAATGTGTGTATATATGTTTACAGTTATACATGGAGAGAGGGCATAGGTTGAATTTGTTGGGAAGGAATGATACTTAAGGGGTGAAATTATGAGGTGAGAGAGGAAAGTGGCAAGAGGAGATGGGGAGAAACAGGGTAGGGTAAACTATCTCATGTAGAAGAAGCAAGGGGAAGTGGCTGCAAGGGAGGAGGAGAATAGGAAGGCAAAAAAGGCAAAACCACATTCTCATTGAATTAGGTTCAGGGAGAGAATGACATACATACTAAATGGGATATCTCAACCTGCAGCAGAATAGGGGGAAGAGGGGTGAGAGGAGGGATGATGTATGGGAGGGCATTCTTGGGGATCGCGGAGGTTGGAAGTACCCACTATAGAATAGGGACAGCTTCAAGTAGGGAATGGACCAGGTGTGTGGGGGGGGGATGGGTGGGAGGGAAATATAAGCAGTCTTTTACAATATATCTACTATGGTAATATTTTGCATAGCTATACATGTACAACACATACTGAATTACTTATCTTCCCAGAGGAAATGGGTGGCAAGGGAGGAAGGGAATGGGTCTGAATTTCGAGGTCTTAAAATTAAATGTTTAAAATATATATAAATACTATTATCAATACTCTTTTGCATGTAATTGGGAGATAAGATCTTCAGGCATTGGAGCACAGAAATTCACCTTGCTCTAATGGAAAAGTTGAAGGGGGTATGGGAGAAGATATGGGAGAGAGGAGATTGGAGGAAGGGATATCTTCTGGGATGGTGGGTAGGGGAAAATGGTAAAACATTGCAACTCAGAATCTGGCGGAAATGAATGATGTAAACTAGAAGTTAATAAAGCATTTGTTTAATTAGAAATAAGATTGAATCAAACCAAAGAAAGGGGGCTAGGCTGCTGGGAGAATCAAATGACTTATAGGTTTCCTTTTTGAGATATCTTATGGGATTATAAATTGGGGGTGAAGGTTGGGCAGAGATGACGTTTCTCTTGCTTAATTCAAACGAATTAAATAAATATTTATTAATCAGCTTCTATGTTGGTATTTTTGTGCTAGATGAGGACCAAAATGAAATCATATGTTATTGACAAGTGTCTGACAGTGGTTAATCAGATCAATACAAACTCAGAAGGCTCTACACAAGTCATGAAAAATAATCCATATGAAAATTTGGAGTAGAAATACCCCTAAATTTGTGCATTTCACATGTCCTTTAGTCTACTGCTGTTCTCCTTTGCTCACAGAGCACAAGGCTTTCTTTGATCCACACATGCAATGCTGGGTGATCCTGTGCCAGTATCTTCCATATCTCACAATTAATTCCAAAGTTCTTCAGTGAGACCTTAAGAATGTTCATGTATCACGTTTTATGACCTCTGTGTGATCACTTGCTTTGTAGGAAATGTCTTTAAAAGTTTTTTTTTTTTAAATAAACTTATCTTTGACATTCAAACAACATGGCCAGCCTATTTGACTTGCATTTTCTCCAGTAGAGTTTGAGTGCTTGGCAATTCACCTTGAGAAAGGACCTCAGAGTCAGGCACCTTATCTTGCTAGGTGATTTTTCAAAATCTTTCTATAACAATCAAAATGAAATTCATTCATGTTTCTTGGCATTGTGCTGGCAGAATGTCCAGTTTTCACAGGCATACAACAATGAGATCAGTACAACAGTTCTGTGGACCTAATATCTTCTCTCCCAAACTTTCCATTGGAGACTCCCCAAAACTGAGCTTGCTCTGTCAGTGAATGTATCAAGCTGATGATCTATGTGTATTCCTTTGGGAATTCTACTGCCAAGGTAAGTGCATTTATCTGCAGCATTCAGTATTTCTCCATTTGTCTTAACTAATGTTTCCAAGTATAGAGGGTGTGCTGCTAGCTGGTGGAGAAATTATTTTTTCTTGGTGGTAATTATCAGGCCAAAGTTACACAAAAAGCATTAAATTGATCCAGATTTTCTTGTTTCTCAGCCTCAGAGGGTGCACTAAGGGCACAATCTTCTGTGAACAAAAAGTTGGGGACCAATCCTCCCTTTACTTTAATCTTAGTTTGTAACTTTTTAAAGTTAAATAGTTTATCAACAGTGTGGTACTAACCTTGATGCCATTTTCTTTCTTTCTTTTTTTGTTCAGTATTTTATTTTCCCCAAATTACATATGAAAACAAACTTTAGCATTAATTTTTTAAACTTTGAGCTCCAAATTCTCTCCCTTCCTCCCTCGACATCCCTCTCATTGAAAATACAAGCAATTTTATATAGGTTATACATTTGTAGTCATGCAAAACACATTTCCATATTAGTCATGTTGTGAAAGAAAGCATAGATAAAAAATTCAACAAAAATAAAATTTTTAAAAAGTATACTTCAGTCTATATTCAGACATCATCAGTTCTTTCTTTGTGGATGGATAGCATTTTTAATCACAAGTCCTTCAGCGCTGATCATCGTACACTATGGCTGTTGCTTTGTACTTAGTAGCTGCCACTTTATATCAGTTTCTGCAAGTTTTTTCAAGTTCTTATGACAATGCTGGACATTTCTTATAGCACAATAATTTCCATGGCAATCACATACCACCGTTCATCCAGCCATTTCCCAATTGATTCGCATCCCCTCAATTTCCAATTCTTTACCAACAGAAAAGAGTTGCTATAAATATTTTTATACATAAAGGTTCTTTTCCTTTTATTCAGTCTCTTTTGGGATACATACCTAGTAGTGGTATTGCTAGATCAAAGGGTATGCATGATTTTATAGCCTGTTGGGCATAGTTCCAAATTGTTCTACAGAGTAGCTGAATTAATTCATAACTTCACCAGCAGTGTATTAATGTTTCATCTTTCCCACAACCTTTCCATCATTTGCCATTTACCTTTTCTTTCCTATTAGCCAATCTAATAGGCATGAGGTAGTACCTGTTTTAATTTGCATTTCTGCAATCAAGAATGAGTTAGAATATTCTTCATATGCATATGGATAACTTTGTTTACTTCATCTGTAAACTGTTAATATATTTTGATCATTTATCAATTGGGGCATTGTTTTTATTTTTATAAATGTGACTTAGGTCTCTATATGTTTGAGCAGTGAGTCCTTTATCATATAAACTTGTTTCAATTTTTTTCACATTTATGAGTGTTCAGTGTTATTTTCTTCCATCCTATTTCCCCCTCTGTTTATTGTATTCTCTCCTTTCACACTGTTCCTCCTCCTTGATGCTATTTTCATCCTCCTTGAAAGCATGAAACAAAATCACTGAAAATATTATGTTAAAAAGCATGGGAGGAAGTATACATACCTACTGCACACTATTGGTGACTGGGAAAGCAGAGGAGCATCATCCATTATGCAGAACCTGGAAAAGTATATAGTCCTTAAACTGGCATACAATACTAAAGAACTTCTCTAGGTAACCAAATTTTGTCATGATCTTTCACAATCCCTCATGACAGTATCAAAGGCCTTGGTCAGACTGAAAAACATTGTGTATAGATCCCTCTTCTGTTCCTGCCATTCCTCATGGACTTGCCAGGCAGCAAATATCATAGTAACTGTCCCTTGGCCTTTTCTGAGGTCACACTGACTCTCAGGTAGATGGATATCTTCCAGGTGAAGGATCTCACAAAAATCTCCTTGGCAATTACTAAGAGAAAGACATCTTTGTGATCATCACAGGGCAATCTATTTTCTTTTCCTTTTTTTTCCTTTTTTTTGAGATGGACAATGAGGTTATCTTTGAAATACTAAAGGATAATCTCCTTTTGACATATAATCTAGAAGATTTCAGTCAACTTTTTTTTTTATGAACAGAGAACCTTATGAAGCAGAGGTCTTATAAATCTTTGCCTTAGGGGCACTGCTTTTCTGAAATGTGAATGTTTAGCTCAAGAAGAATAAGTCTATGCTTGGTCTAGCACTCTGTGGAACACATCACTTTTTCACTCACATATTATCTGCCTCTTCTCCTCACAATGGCTGTCTATTAAACACTAATGTTTGCTGTGAGAGTGCATCCATGAAGTTTTATTGTGCTTAGGTAGATAAAGAAAGTGTTGGGGATGTGAAGGTCATGAGATGCACAAGTCTTCAATAATAAGGCTCCATTGAAGTTTCTGTTTCCGACTCCATTCCTCCCACAGATTTCCTGTCATGTCTAATAGTCTGTCTCTACTTTAGCATTAAAGTCACCCAGAATTATAAGTTTGTGCTTTTTTGGCATATTGGTAATGAGCATATCCAAGTCTTCATAATTTTTTTCTTTGACCTCATTAATGTTTGTCACGGTAGGAATATAGGCACTGATGATGTTGGCATGGCATTTACCTGTGAATGTCGATTGCATTGTCATGAACCTGTCATTCACTTCTTTTGGCAGTCATACAAGCTTGTTGACTGAATTAGTTTTGATTACAGAACCTATGCCAGCTTCATGGTGCTCCCTTTAACTGTGGCAACTCCAGAAAAATGTGTATCCAGTTCTGACCTCAGTCAGGTTGTTTCACTAAGGGTACCTATTTAAATTCAATACCTTCTGAGTTCTTTCTCAGTAATAGCAGTTCATCTTTCAGCTCTGTTGGATTTCATGTTGCCATAAGTGTGAACACATTCCATGCATTGATGTTAAATGGAATCATCTTTGCAGAATTTTTATTATTATTATTATTATTATTTTTTTTGTAAATCTTTTTTTAAACAAATGCTTTATTAACTTCTGTTTTACATCATTCATTACTTGAGTTACAATCATTTTCACCCCATTATTCCCCTACCCAACCTCCCAGAATAGCAGTCCCACAAGATATTGCTTCCTTCAATCTACTCTCTCCCATACCTTCTCCCATACACCCATCGAATTTCCATTAGAGGAAGGTGAGCCTTTGTGTCCCAATGCCTGCACATCGTATCTCCCTATTACAAGCAAAATAGTAGTAATAATAGTATTTATATATATTTGAAACATTTAATGTTATGACCTCGAATTTCAGATTCATTTCCTTCCTCCCTTGTCACCCATTCTCTCTTGGGAGATAAGTAATTCGGTATATGTTGTACATGTCTATCTATGCAAAACATTATCATAGTAGATATATTGTACAAGGCTGCTTATAATTCCCTCCCACTCATCCCACCCCCCACCTGGTCCATTCCCTACATGATCCTGTCCCTCTTCTATAGTGGGTACTTCCAACCTCCCCTCCCCCCAAGGATGCCCTCCCATCCATCATCCCTCCTCTCATCCCCCTTCCCCCTATCCTGCTGCAGGTTGAGATATCCCATTTAGTATGTATGTCATTTTCTCCCTGAACCAAATTCAATGTGAATGTGGTTTTGCCTTTTTAGCCTTCCTTATCCTCCCCCTCCTTTGTAACCACTTCCCCTTGCTTCTTCTACATGGGATAGTTTCTCCCAATCTCCTCTTGCCACTTTCCTCTCACCTCATACTTTCATCCCTTGAGTATTCTCCCTTCCCAACAAATTCAACCTATGCTCTCTATCCATATATAACTGCAACCATATACACACACATTCACATATGTATTCATATGACCACACCCCCTTCTTCCATTATTTTCATAGTGAGAAAGATATCATCAGTCACAGTTATTGCTTTTCCATATAGGAATGTAAATAGTTCAACTTTGATAAGTTCCTTTTGATTTCTTCTCCCTGATTACCTTCTCAGGCATCTCTTCCTTCTTGTGTCTGGATGTCAAATTTTCTATTCAATTATGGTTTTTTCCTCAAGAATGCTTGAAAGTCCTCTATTCCACTGAATGACCATATTTTCCCATGAAAAAAATACTCAGTTTTGCTGGGTAGGTGACCCTTGGGTTCATTCCCAGTTCTTTTGCCCTCTGGAATATCATATTCCATGCCCTTGGATCCCTCAGTGTAGAAGCTGCCAGGTCCTGGGCTATTCTGATTGTGTTTCCACAATATTGAAATTGTTTCTTCCTGGCTGTCTGTAGTATTTTCTCCTTGATCTGGGGATTCTGGTACCTGGCTATAATATTCCTGGGAGTTTTCTTTTTGGGATCTTTTTCATGAGGTGATCGGTGGATTCTTTCAACCTCTATTTTGCCCTCTGGATCTAAAACATCAGGGCAGTTTCCTTGAGAATTTCTTGAAGGGTGATTTCTAGGTTCTTTCTTTGATCATGGCTTTCAGGTAGTCCAATAATTTTTAAATTGTCTCTCCTGGATCTCTTTTCCAGGTCAGTGGTTTTTCCCATGAGATATTTCACATTGCCTTCTAATCTTTCATTTGTTTGGGTCTGCTTAACAGCATCTTGATTTCTCATAAAGTCATTAGCTTCCAATTGCTCCAGTCTAACTCTGAAGGAATGAATCTCCTCAGTGAACTTTTGAGATTCTTTTTCCTTCTGGCAAATTCGACTTTTTAAGGCATTCTTCTCCTCATTGCCCTTTTGGGCCTCCTTTGCCATTTGAGTTAGTCTATTTTTTAAGGTGTTGTTTTCCTCAGTCAGGCTGTTGACCCTCATTTCATACTTTTCCTGCATCCTTCTCATTTCTCTTTCCAATTTTTCCTCCACTTCTCTTATTTGATTTTTAAAGTCCTTCTTAAGGTCCTCTATGGCCTGCAACCCGCTCATGTTTTCCCCTGGGGCTTTTGGAGCAGGACTTCTGACCTCACAGTCCTTTTCCCGCTCTATGCCCCCAAAATAGGAGTCTAGGGTTGCATTTTTCTGTTTCCTTTGCCTTGGCATGTTGCCACTTAATTACTTGACTTTAGGGCTTGTTGCCACACTATGGCTTTAAGGCCAGATAGAGGAATTTTCGTCCCGAACGTGTGGGGGGCAACTTCTGTTTCTGGCAAGCTGTAAACCCACCCACGACTTCCACCCTAGATCACAATCCAGATCCAGGGAGGTTAAAGCAAGAGCGATTACCCCCCAAGACTGATCGCTGGATCTCCCTACAATTACTTGCAGGCTGGGAGCTGGAGTTGCCTCTGAAAACTACAAAATGGCGTGTCTCCTCAGCAGCTTCTAGCCCCCAGGGGAGGGAGCTGACGAATTCCCTAAATATCGGACCCAAAGTCCATAGGACACTAACCTCTTACTTTGTCCTAGGCATGTCTATGTTGATAATTCTGGAGTCGCCACAGCGCCTGGTGTTCTGGGGTTCCTCCAGCCGGCTGCTGGCCCTGCCTCCCTGGGGCTAAAACCTCCGCTCACGTGGCCCTGGGCTCTGCTCGGCTCGGCTTCCCACGCTCTGCGCGCTGTAAGATGCCAGGTCCCAGACCGCTGCGCTGGTCCTTCCTGCAGGGCTGCTGGGCTGTCCTCAGCAGGAGGTTAGCTTCTCTGTGTTGTTCTGTGGGTTCTGGGCTATTATTATTATTATTACATTTATTTGTGTTTTCACCACAGTGTGGGATCCCTGACTAAGTGGAAAACAGGACAGGGTTAGGACTGGTAAAACATGGAAAACAGGACAGAAAATTTTTAGAGAACCTTTTCTAGACTCTTCCTCACAACAGGAGGTGAACAGTGTCCTTAAAAGGCTGCTTAGAAACCCAGGGGTTTCCCAAATACCACTGCTGCTTCCAGTGAGAAGACAACCCTATGGCCTCGACCACCTGTGTGCAGGGTTGTGACTATAGCTCCGGGTATCTGCTTCTGCTGCTCCATCATTTACTTCTCATCACAGGACTTTGAGGTAGGTAAAAATGATAAAATGGTATCAGTGATGTCTCCTGTTTCTCACATAAATTGGATTTAAGTGAGGCAGAGTTGTATGAAATCATTCGACCTCACACTCTTTCTTAGTCATTCAAATTCAGTGGCAAGAGAGAGTTAAGACAATTGGTGATTGCTCACGATGCAGTGGATTACCCAACATTCCTGATATCAGAGGTACTAGTTTTCCCTGAACACACTCCATACCCCAGAATCCCTTTTAGAGGTTTTCCAAGTGCTAGCACTTTTAGTTTATGTTGCAGGTTGGAATGAATCAAAGCCTTCACGAAGCATTGATCAATTGGGAAAAAAGAATGCTTTTTTTGTCCTTTACAGCAGAAGACTATTCAACAAGGTTACAGTGACATGACTTTTCTGGATTGGGCTTCATTTCTATATGAAAACATATCTAGTAATCACATGATCTTCAAAAAGTCATTAATTATGAGGCACCCCAATTGTACTTGGATGGTACATTTTATGCCCTTCAGTGATCAGGAAGTTTTTTTCAGGGAAGTGGGTGCCAAATGGGTCTTGGGCTCATTTGTTTATTCTAGGGAAAACTAATTCCTGTTACAAGAGAGGACATAGTCTGGGCCTAATACATTTTAGGAGAACAAAAGAGTAGGAGTTTATTGTTAGATCACTTAAGTTAATTAATTTATATCATTTAATAAGTTAATGAATGAATTAATATTGTCATTTTTATTACATTTTCTTGATTTACCCATGAACAATTAATGTATTTCTAATTATTTATATCTTTGTTTTATTTCTTCATAAAATGTTTTATAGTTAGATTTGCATAATCCCTAGGTGAATCTTGTTAGATACTATTAATCAATAAACATTAATTAGGCACCTACTGAAATACAAATGGTTTACATGGTGTAAAGACATGCATGAGTGGCTTTCTAGAGGACTGCTGCTGTGAACAGCTTTCAGGGTTCTGATTACATAGTATAGTGAAAATTTTTATTTATTCAGTAACAAATCAGAGCAAATGATTCACAGAAAATCAAGGTAGAGCATTCACAGTGTTAAAACATTATAGAAAATTAAAATACAGAATTCACAATGACATAATAACTCAACAACTTGTCACTAAAATGGATGCACAGTTTTCACCAAAGTGGTAACATAGTTTAGAACAAAGTATAATCATTTAGTTAATAAATTACTTAATAACTCAATCATTTAATCATAAAGTACAAAAGTCATAGTCCTCTACCCATGGGGCAGCTAAGTTATCAATCAGTCGTTATTTAGTCATCAGTCATTCGATCACTAGTCACTACTCAGTTATCCATGGAAAGATCTTTTCATCTTGACCCAAGGTAGGCTCTCAGCTTCCCTGGTTCCCCTTCCACGGTCCCAGCTCCTACCTGGATTTACCAAACTGTTACCTGGGTCCAAAGGCAGACAGTTCCCACTTCCCTGTTCAGCTCTCTATGCAGTTCCTATTCCACACTGAAGCTCACAGTGTTCAATCCACCTTAAATCCTTCACAGTCTCTGTTTCTGGGAAGTCAAGGCATAACAAAGCCACAAACAGATGGAGTACCAACACCACAGTCATGCTTCCTCTGGCAGCTCCTCAGTAGCTCCTCAGCAGCTCTGACTAGCCCTCAGAAGTCTTCAGCAGAAGTTTCAGGTGATTCCCAGAATCAAAATCACTTCATCCAAGTTCTCAAAATAAAAATCATTCTCTCCAGCCTGGGCTTCTCTTCCTCAGCCTCCAGAACCTGGATCCAAGAAGATCTGAAATTCCAGTGAGGGTTTCTACTTATATACCTGTTAGTTCCTCCCTGTTCTGCCCCTTCCTGTTACATCAGCAACATCCTGTTACATCAGCAACAGGCTTTGTTTCTTAACAGAGGCTTGATCTAATTAGTTTTGAACTAGGTACTAAGTACCTGTTAGCTTTGCCAATACAAAGGGATCAAATTACATTACTATTACACATGGATTTATCTTAAACCCTACTTTTCTAAAGTTATTAATTATTTCAATTATTTTAATTCAGGTTGTAGGGTTGTTTTAGCACACCATTACACCATTTGAAAAAGTATTAGTTTTGTTCTCTTGCTTAATCCCTTATTTTTTTTTCTCTAGACATTGCTTTAGCTAGCATCCATAGCAGTGTAGCATGCTAGAGTTCTAGTAGTAGCATAATTGATGAGGGAGTCCTTGCTTTAGTCCTACATTTGTTGAAAGAATCTCTAACATCTTGCCATTACCATAATGTTACTTCTTGGATTTAGATAAACACAATATACTATATTAAGGAAGGGTCTCTTTACTCCTATGTTTTCTAGAATTTATGACAGAAATGGATATTGAATGTAATCAAAAGTCTTTGCACCATTTATTGTCATAATCAGGTTTTTAAAAAAAAATTTTTCATTCTTTAAATATTTCATTAAATTTGCTTTTTTCCTAATGTGGAACAAACCCTTCATTTCTCGGGAACCCTAATAGAGAATTAGTTGGGGGACCACAATAGAGAATTGTTGATGAAAAGACAAAAACTGCATAAACATCTTGAAATAGGAATACAGATGACAAGAAAAACATAAAAAAATATGTTTTCAAAAACTAAAAGGTAATATGTTGGGGTCCTCTCTTCTACACTTTCTTATGATAAAGATGAATGTTGCTAGACAAGAGAAGAGAGCATTAGACAGGTCTGAGACATAGCTATTCATTTGGCAGTACATAAATTGGAACAATACAGAGTTTACATGACTCCTATGCAAAAATGAAATACAAATTCATGAAAAATTCCATACTTTTTTGATTCTTATGAACTGATGCAGAGTGAAGTCTGTAGAACCAAAAGAACAATTTATTCAATGAAAACAATAAAAAATAAACTTTGAAAGACAAGCCAATTCTGATAAATGTCATGACTAAGTCATTAAAGTATTATGGGCTGGTGTAAAGCCAAGCATGAGCAGCTTTCCAGAGGACTGCTGCTGTGAACAGCTTTCAAGGTTTTGATTACATAGTATAGTGAACACTCTTATTTAGAGCAAAACCTTCACAAAAAATCAAGGTACAGCATTCACAATGTTACAACATTACAGAAAATTAAAATACAGCATTCACAATTACATAATAACTTGACAATTCATCACTAGAATGGTCACATAGTTTTGAACAAAGCACAATCATTTTGGGACACAGCCTAACTATAGCTGTTATAAGGATTCATCTATGAATTCAGACATGACACATTTGACTGTGTTGCTGCTGATACCAATTCTATATCCAAACTGTTACATCTCCTCAGGGACCAAGGCAGAATATAAAGAAGAATGTAACCCTAAGTGTTGGGAGAAACTATACTTCTGCCTTTGCTATAACTTCATAGTAAATACAACATTGTGCCCCAACAGCCTGAAGGTCAAGAATGTTAATTTGTGCTTCTCCCCCAACCCCTTCTTTTATATAAGCTGTGGGGTGGGAGATGGGGTTGAAGAACTCCTAGACTTTCTGCAAATGACTCCAGTCCCCTACTGATGGCATTCTCTCAAGTGATAGATATGGATCCCCTGGACCACAGTTCCTTTTAGTTACTAACAGTGTAATTGGCTTTTGAAAATTAATATTTACTCCATATGTATAATTACAAATATACAATCATTTTCCCAAATGTGGAAGGGATAATTCCCCCACCTCTACCTTTGCATCATCTCATATGCTGCAGTGTTGAAGCGGAAATAGGTTCATAGCTTAGCTGAGTTCCTACAGAGCACAATCTCAGTTTCAAGTCCAAAATTCAGACTTGCATCCTATTTACTCTAGCTTCTCTTGGTTTCCTTGCTTGCCTTGACTGGCTGCAATATCCTGCCTAGAATATATACTCCAAGGTTGCCATGACTAAAACTTTTTCTGGTGGGGAACATTTCTTTGACCTAAAACTGAGAAGGACAAATAAAAATAAGGGAAACAAAAAATCCCAAGGGCATTTCTTGGATTCAGGGTGTTGCCCTGAAGCCAGTTTAACCTGCCTTCAGTTGCCACATTTTCCAGAAATACTGAACCTAGGGATGCTGGAGGCCTGAAGGAATTAAGGATGAAGCTCTACCACCATTACCACTATCCCCCTCCCAACAGTTGGCAGCATTTGTTATTTGCACCTTTAGCTGGACTGTCAGTGTGTCTGTAAGGATCAAATCAGCAACAGTCAGTCTGCACCAGACTGATAAGCTGTTTGTGTAGCAGAGACTCTTGTAGATAAAGCAGACCACTATATCTAGCAGTTCCCAAGGGAAAAGAATGTTGCTTTTGACATCTGACTCACTCCTGTTTTCCCTCTCTTTCTGCTCCCTGCTTCCTCCCATACTACTCTCATTTGTGAGGGGACTGTCCTCCACTCTTACAATGAAGCTTCTCCCTTTCTAGAACCCATAAAAATTCAGACTTTTGTCTGGATCATAAATTCCTTTATACTTGGTATAGGGTTTCAACCTGTATGTTCATTTCTCTTGTAATCAATTCAGTTGAAATCCACTTGAAATGCCTGTTTCATGAATTTTGTTTGTTTTAACAAGGTTAAAAGAGGGAACAAAGTTTGTTCTTTTACCAATTCAGTTCAAGGTCACCACTCTGAAAAGGAATTGGCCACCTTCACCTTCTTCATGGAGAAAGAAGGCACTTGAGAATTAATTAGAGAAATGCAAATTGAAGAAACTCTTAGGTACCTAATCTCACTGGTCAGATTGACTCACATGACAAAACAAGAAAATGATAAATACTAGAGAAGATGTAGGAAAATTAGAACACTAATGCATTGTAGGTGGCATTGTGAACAGATCCAACCATTCTGGAGAGCAATTTGGAACCATGCCCCAATGGCTATAAAAAAGTACATACCTTTTGACCCAGCAATACCACTTCTAGGGCTGTTTCCCAAAGAAATTATACAAGTGGGAAGAGGACCCATAAGTACAAAAATATTTACAGCAGCTCTTTTTGTGGTGGCAAAGAATTGGAAATCAAGGGGATGCCCTTCAATTGAGGAATAGGTAAACAAATACAATTGAATACTATTTTGCTATAAGAAATGAGGGACATGGGGCGGCTAGGTGGCGCAGTGAGTAAGAGCGCCGGCCTCAGAGTTGGGATGACCCGGGATCGAATCCGGCCTCAGTAAATGAGCACCTACACATAAATAATGACTAGCCTTGTAACCTTGAGCAAGTTACTTAACCCCAATTGCTTTAAAAAAAGAAATGAGGGACAGACTTCGAAATAACTTGGAGAGACTTATGTAAACTGATGCTGTGAGGGGATCAGAACCAGGAGAATACTGTACATGATTACAGACTGTATCTGTGATGACTAACTCAGATAGACTAGACTCTTCTAAGCAATGCAAGGTTCTAAGACAATTTCAAAAGACTCATTCATGATGGAAAAGACTTTTCACATCCAGAGAAAGAATTACAGAGTCTGAATGGAGATTGAAGCAAGCTACTGGTTCTCTCTCTTTTTTGTTTGTTTCTCTTTCTCATTGTTCATTCCATTCTTTACAACTTGACTTATGTTTAATGTGAAGGTATATGTATATGTAGAACTTATATCAGATTACATGCTGCCATGGCAGGGGGGTATAATGGAGAAGAGAGAGGGAGAGAAAATTTGGAACTCAAAAATTTGTGGAACTTAATGTTGTAAACTAATAGTAATTAAATTTAAAAAAAAAAGAATGAGAGAGAGAGAAACTATTTCAGTCTTGCTATTTTAAAGATACAGCTTCTCCAGCTATACAAAAGAGTCTACCACTATCCACATTTTAAGGGACATAGAGTGCCTCATATAAAGAGATCTGGGAATGCTCATTCAAACTGCCTTCGGGTTACTTCCCTGTTAGGCTATCTGGGCAACCAATGAACATTTATTAAGCACCTGTTATGTGTCAAGCACTGTTCAAAGTGCCAGAGATACAAAAAGATGAAAATGACAGCCCTTGCCCTCAAGAAGTTTATAATCTAATAGGAGAGTCAACATGCAAACATTTGCATACAAAACAAATTCTACATATGATAACTAGAAATCAATTGACAGAGGTAAGGCACTGGAATTAAGAGGAGTTGGGGAAGACTTCCTGTAACAGTGGAATCTTACTTGGGACTTAATGGAAGCCAGAGAGGTCAGAAAGCTGAGCAGAGGAGGGAGAGTATTCTAGGAATGGAGAACAGGCAGAGAAAATGCCCAGAGATGGAATGTCTTGCTCATGGAACAGCCAGAAGGCCAGGATCACTGGACTGAACATTATGGGTTGGGGAATAAGGTCTTAAGAAGACTGGAAATGTAGGAAGAGGCTAGGTTTTAAAGGACTTTGAATGTCAGACAAAGTAGTTTATATTTCCTCTTGGTGGCAGCAGGAAGTTTGTTTATTAGAGAGACTGCAATTTAGGAAAATCACTTTAGTGACTAAAAGGAGGATGGATTGGAATGGAGAGAGACTTGAAGCAGCCAATTCCATTGGGCTATCATGGACAAAGGGCTATCAGGCATGAAGTGATGAGGGCTTGCACTAGAGCAGTAGCACTGTCAATGGAGAGAAAGGGGTGTATACAATAGATGTTGCAAAGGTGGAATAGACAAGACTTGGCAACACATTGGATATGGGGAATAAGAGATAGTAAGGAAGCCAGGTTGTGAATCTAGGTTGTGAGTCTGAGGGACAGGGATGGTAGTGTTCCTCTTTACAGTAATAGGGAAGGTGGTAGATAGAGGGTTTGGGAAGTATAACGAGTTCCATTTTGAACATGAGTTTAAGAATTATCTGCTGATTGTGGGAGAGCCAACGTGGATTTACCTCAGTGCCCCTGAGAGGTCCCTGGACCTGTGATGGCACTGCCTCCGGGCTTAGGCGATGATGGCAAGGCCTCTCGCACCCATTAACCCTCTAGGCACTTGAGGGACTGCTAGGCCCCCAGCTGACCATGCCTTGTTCTAAGGAGCGAGGTACATCCGGGTCCACAAGGAATATCCTTGCTCCAGGTAGAAATCGCGAGATAAGAGTCCCAGGGTTAAGGTGTGCTTGACCTTAAAAGGCAAAAGGTGTTGTAATTGGCCAAGAGCCAAAATGGAAAGTGCTTGCGTAGGATAGGCTATATATGTAGAAGAGCAGGAAATAAAGTTGGAGTTGCCCCCTGAGTTGCTGTGTAAGTGTGCTTTGTTCTGCTCGGCGCTCCCCGCCACGTGGCGTCCGGAAGGCCCCAGGAAAGGATCCGACGACAGCTGATCATTCAGTTCCACTGGACATGTTAAGTTGGAGGTCAGGAGAGTGAGGTAGGATAGATAGATCAGAAAGCATAAATATAGAAATGGTAATTAAATCCATGGGAGCTGATGAGATTCCCAAGTATAGTAGTAAAGAGGGAGAAGAAAAGAGGGCCCAGGACAGAGCCCTGAATGACACTTTCAGTTCTAGGGATGTTCTGGAATAAAATCCCGTAAAGGGGACAGAAAAAGAGCAGTCTGATAGGTAGGAGGTGAACCAAGAGATATTGGTGTCTCAAAAAGCTCAAGAAAGAGACTTTAAAGGAAGATAGGGCGATCGTAATGTCAAAGGATGCAGAGAGTTCAAGGAGAATGAGGATTGAAACGACCAGTAGATTTGTCAGCTAAGAGATCATTAGTAACTTTGGAAAGAGCAGTTTTGGAATGATAAGATAGATAAGAAGCCACATTGTAAGGACATGCCCTTACTCATTACATCTGTAAAATCTAATTGACATTAATTAGTTAAATGGAATTAATGCACTAATCACAGTGGCTAAAAATGGTGGTGGTGGGGACACACCAGAATAAAGACTCAAGCCAATAGCATTAGAGAAATAGCACCCTCAACCCCTCAGATATAGCCATATAGATCTGAGGAGGAACATAGCTAGGTTAACTCTAAGAAAATGAGTTGAAGGGGGATTGCTACATATAAATAGCTACATAGAAATGCAGTGCATTATATAATGGTATAAAAATTCATTGTATATGACATAATAGATGTGAATTAATAGTTATAATGGAAAGATCATACCATTTGGTATTAAAGGACTTGTGTATTGGCTTTACTACTTATACTTTCTATAAACTTGGACAAAATATAGAGGGGGCAGAGCCAAGATGGCGGAGTAGAAACAGCTCCTACAAGCCTCTCTGCCCCCAGATTCTCCACAAACTATGTAAAAAAGGACTCTGAAAAACTTCTGGAGCCCCAGCACCCACAGAACGACACAGAGAAGCTAACCTCCCGCTGAGGACAGCCCAGCACCCTGCAGGAAGGACCAGCGCAGTGGTCTGGGAGCCAGCAGCACGCAGAGCGCAGAGCGCAGGAGCCGAGCCGAGCCCAGGTCCACGTGAGCCGAGGTTTTAGCCCCAGGGCGGCAGGGCCAGCAGCCGGCTGGAGGAACCCCAGAACACCAGGAACTGTGGAGATTCCAGAATTATCAACATAGACTTGCCTAGGACAAAGTAAGAGGTTAGTGTCCTATGGACTTTGGGACCTGTATTTGGGGAATGCGTCAGCTCCCTCCCCTGGGGGCTAGAAGCCGCTGAGGAGACATGCCATTTTGTAGTTTTCAGAGGCATTTCCGGCTCCCAGCCTACAAATCGTGGGGAGATCCAGCGATCAGTCTTGGGGGGTAATCGCTCTTGCTTTAACCTCCCTGGATCTGGATTGTGATCTAGGGTGGAAGTCGTGGGTGGGTTTACAGCTTGCCAGAAACGGAAGTTGCCCCCCACACGTTCGGGACGAAAATTCCTCTATCTGGCCTTAAAGCCATAGTGTGGCAACAAGCCCAAAAGTCAAGTAATTAAGTGGCAACATGCCAAGGCAAAGGAAACAGAAAAATGCAACCCTAGACTCCTATTTTGGGGGCATAGAGCAGGAAAAGGACTGTGAGGTCAGAAGTCCTGCTCCAAAAGCCCCAGGGGAAAACATGAGTGGGTTGCAGGCCATAGAGGACCTTAAGAAGGACTTTAAAAATCAAATAAGAGAAGTGGAGGAAAAATTGGAAAGAGAAATGAGAAGGATGCAGGAAAAGTATGAAATGAGGGTCAACAGCCTGACTGAGGAAAACAACACCTTAAAAATAGACTAACTCAAATGGCAAAGGAGGCCCAAAAGGGCAATGAGGAGAAGAATGCCTTAAAAAGTCAAATTTGCCAGATGGAAAAAGAATCTCAAAAGTTCACTGAGGAGATTCATTCCTTCAGAGTTAGACTGGAGCAAATGGAAGCTAATGACTTTATGAGAAATCAAGATGCTGTTAAGCAGATACAAACAAATGAAAGATTAGAAGGCAATGTGAAATATCTCATGAAAAACCAATGAACTGCAAAATAGATCCAGGAGAGACAATTCAAAAATTATTGGACTACCTGAAAGCCATGATCAAAGAAAGAACCTAGAAATCACCCTTCAAGAAATTCTCAAGGAAAACTGCCCTGATGTTTTAGATCCAGAGGGCAAAATAGAGGTTGAAAGAATCCACCGATCACCTCCTGAAAAAGATCCCAAAAAGAAAACTCCCAGAAATATTATAGCCAGGTTCCAGAATCCCCAGATCAAGGAGAAAATACTACAAGCGGCCAGGAAGAAACAATTTCAATATTGTGGAAACACAATCAGAATAGCCCAGGACCTGGCAGCTTCTACACTGAGGGATCGAAGGGCATGGAATATGATATTCCAGAGGGCAAAAGAACTGGGAATGAACCCAAGGGTCACCTACCCAGCAAAACTGAGTATTTTGTTTCAGGGGAAAATATGGTCATTCAGTGGAATAGAGGACTTTCAAGCATTCTTGAGGAAAAAACCAGAATTGAATAGAAAATTTGACATCCAGACACAAGAAGCAAGAGATGCCTGAGAAGGTAATCAGGGAAAAGAAATCAAAAGGAACTTATCAAAGTTGAACTATTTACATTCCTATATGGAAAAGCAATAACTGTGACTGATGATATCTTTCTCACTATGAAAATAATGGAAGAAGGGGGTGTGGTCATACGAATACATATGTGAATGTGTGTGTATATGGTTACAGTTATATATGGATAGAGGGCATAGGTTGATTTTGTTGGGAAGGGAGAGTACTCAATGGATGAAATTATGAGGTGAGAGAGGAAAGTGGCAAGAGGAGATGGGGGGAGACATGGTAGGGTAAACTATCTCATGTAGGGGAAGTGGGTGCAAAAGAGGGGGAGAATAAGGAAGGCTAAAAAGGCAAAACCACATTCACATTGAATTTGGTTCAGGGAGAAAATGACATACATACTAAATGGGATATTTCAACCTGTAGCAGGATAGGGGGAAGGGGATGAGAGGAGGGATGATGGATGGGAGGGCATCCTTGGGGGTGAGGGGAGGTTGGAAGTACCCTTTATAAAAGAGGGACAGGATTATGTAGGGAATGGACCAGGTGCGGGGTGGGATGAGTGGGAGGGAATTATAAGCAGCCTTGTACAATATATCTACTATGATAATGTTTTGCATAGCTAGACATGTACAACATATACTGAATTACTTATCTCCCCAGAGGGAATGGGTGACAAGGGAGGAAGGAAATGGATCTGAAATTCGAGGCCTTAACATTAAATGTTTCAAATATATATAAATACTATTATTAATACTCTTTCGCTTGTAATAGGGAGATAAGATGTGCAGGCATTGGACACAAAGATTCACCTTCCTCTAATGGAAAAGTTGATGGGGGTATGGGAGAAGGTATGGGAGAGAGCAGATTGGAGGAAGCGATATCTTGTGGGACTGCTAGTCTGGGAGGTTGGGTAGGGGAATAATGGGGGGAAAATGATTGTAACT